>JABFQA010000304.1:0-21987 GCA_022817065.1 Probaryconus sp. ZL-2020
AAAAAATCTGAAAATGTTTGAATAGGTCTGAAATGGTCTGAAAAAGTGTTGAAATTGGGAATTCAGATTTTATCAGACTTTTTCAGACTTTTTCAGAAATTTTCAGAGAAACCTATTTCTACAAGGGAATTCTTTCAATAATGTCGATTTACAACAACGTTCAGCAAAAATGACAAAACGTCCGATTAGAAACGTAAAATTTGAATAGTTTCGAGATAAAGGGTTAAGGCTCGTTGAGAATTTGAAATCTTTAACCGGGAAGCGATCGAACGCTTTATCATTAGGGACTTTTATTCGCTGAGATTGTCCGTCCGCCTACACTTCTAGTGGAACGACGAAACTCCACGTCGCCGGAGGCGACGATTCACCGAGAGGCAGCATTAGAGGTTTTTTTTCTTCGAACGTGGTTTTCGCTTCTCCTCTGCCCTTGGCAGCAATCCGAGCAATCGCGCGCGATCCATACATACCGCGATCATATGGGCCGGCCTTACACGCACGGCATACAACACTTTTCCAGTCACTTTGTTGACAATCTCCAAACGAGAAGCATATCGCCACCAACGTGCTGCAATTTCTCATACGAATTGCTCGACGTTTCGCTTGAATCATTCGATATTTATTTGCCGCGCACTAAAAACCATTAAAATCAGCCACGCATTTATGAATCCTCGAGTCTTGCGCGTCGCGAGATTTTCGACACCGTGCGCGATCATGACAACCAAACGACGGAACTCTTTACAAGACGATTCTTAATGCGCTGCAGGTTTAAAGTGCCATGTGAATATGTTACGTCAATAATTAACCCTTTTCAGGTCAGTCTTTGCTTTGCATTTTGACACGCTCCTTCTTGATTCAATCAATCCACGGTCCAATGTTAATAGTGTCTTGTCAAGAAGTTAATCGAATACTGTTATGATAAGACTTTTTATCACTGAAATTCATTTCGATACTAATTACTCTTAATTTGGTCAGTGACTATTCACCTAAAATAATCAAATGTTCTTTTGTAAAGCTACGGAAATTGTGCAAAATTTGTATATCTCGTAAATATCGCATGAAATCTAAATAAATGTAATTTTATTGAATTTGATTGAAAATTTGAATTTTTTTACATTTTCTGATAAGAAATTATTTAGAGGATTGATGACAAACATTACCGCGAGGAAACGGTGATTTAGAATTTCCCGATTGACATGTAATTTATGTAATTAGATGATTAATTAATGTGACGTATTAAATGGAATGTCGTGTGTCAGTGGAACACGTGGAAATTTTGTTAAACAATAATTTTAATTCATTCGTTTAATCATCCTTGTCCAGAAAAGGGATAATCATCGTGGATATGCACATAGCAAAATCAACCGCGTTCTTTTTGATGTTCGTGTTGATGCTTTCCATTCTGATATCAAATATAGTTAATGTCATTAATGTTGACTCATATGCATTCGGAGACACGTCAGATCAAAAGAGGGATGATTACGATGGCAGGTGGTCGGAGCCCAAGAAATACAACATTGGCGATTCCTCGGACGATCTCATGTGGTTCTTACAGGTCTGTTGACTACTATTTCGTTGACTACAAATTCTAAAATAAATCATCATCCATAATCAAATTTATTATGACGTGAAATATTTTGGTCTATTAGTATAATTAATTTTTTTTTGAATAATAGTTTTTTTTTCGTAAATGAATTGGTGATATTTGATTCTTTAAGTAAATGATTTATACTGTTTTTGTAGGAATTATGATATTTAATCTACAGTATTTTTATGCTTATTATTTCATCGAGTCATTGTTGTTTGAATTAGAAACTGTGATAAAACAGAATTTAGGAGAACAGATAGCAAACAAAACAAAATGCTATTAATTAATGATTCTCACGTTTCTTAATATGATTAAACACAGTTTTAAAAACATCATCTTTTTGTACTTTGTATTCTACTTCATTTAATATCATATATTAAATAATGATTTATCAAATTCCTATAGACAAATTATATAGATCTACTATGTATATGATAATAGAATATGGTAATTAAAGTATTAATTTTGAATTGATTGTATCGGATTCTATGTTAAAAATAGAAAAGTTAATTTGCAACCCTTGACATTTAAACATCTCCTGAGTGTTGTATTATTAAAATTAAGGAACTAAAGCAATTCTTTCGAAAATCTTAGTTTAGACTTTTTTTTTTTTTTTTTTTTTTTTCATGTTTTTCGTATCATGAAACATTAACCCATATATTTGACCGGTAAGCATTGCATTAAAGTCATCAATATTCATATGCAATAAAATTAGTGCAGTTTACTTTTGGTAACATGTGATTATTTTAAACACGATATTTTACAGTGCAAATTCAACCATTAACGTCAATTACCTGTCATCTATTATTTGGATTAATTAATTTATTGTAACATCAAACAAACGTTACGCAAATTGAATTAATGCTGACGTAATATTCAAGTAATTATATTTTAATCTTTTAACTTACAGTTAATTATGAAAATATAATTAGGTGCGATTTGTTACGAATCTTGCATATTAACAAATCACACTGATCAATAATTAACTGATACCTTTTGCATAATGATTCTTTCACAGGCTTCAATCGTTCTTAAGATTCCTAATCAGTTGTTCTATTTCTAGTCGTTAAAACAACTTGTGTACGTTAATAAAGTGAAGTAAATATTGGTTTGCATTTTCAAATGGAAAAATTAATATCGTGTATTCACGCTTATCTGCAGATAAAATTTTCAACAATATTGCATTACTAATGTCGAGAATAAAGTAACCCTTGTACTTTAAACTTTCAGATGCACTTAACATACACTTTTTAACAATCTCGAATTTCAGGGTAATCGAGATTTGCATTCTCCGAAACAGTGTCGCATGCCGTGACACGAACGAATGAAACAGGTTGTTTAAGGACTCTCATTTTAAACACATTGGTACCTCCTTCTCTTTTGAGACCATAAAACTATTACAATATGATAGCAGCTCTTGTTTCGTTTCACATAACTGCCATACCAGCATAATGTAAATTGCACTAAAATTAGGTTTGTCATATAACATTACACTCATAAAGATTCAATAAACAACTTTACTAAGTTGATATTGAATTTTCAAAAGTTATTAACAGGGACATTGGCAATTCAAACATTGTACAAAGAGTAATCGCGAAAAAAAAAAAAACATTTATGCGCAAAATTGCAGACTGCAAATTTCAAAAGAAAAATTAAGTTTTATTTGCTGACGAAAAAATTATGTAAGTGAATTTTCCAAGTAAAGGAAACGAAAGAAATTCATAATCGCAATTGACAAATCTGCAAAGTGGATCGGTCACAACTGTCGATGATGGGCTGGCAAAAATTGGCACGAGTATAATTGGAGATGTTGTGTGTAAAGTGAATTATGGTCGACCGGAGTATCGACTGAAAATAGTTGTCGTCCTGACTTTAAACAGAGAGCCAAGAGCAAGTCAGTCAGTCAGTCAACCGTCGTGTGACACAGATTCATTTCCGAATGTTGAAGTGCAGGGCTGCTTCTGCTATTGTAGTCGACTACGTTGGGAGCGTACTCGCGTACGCGCGTACACGGCTGTGTTTATCGACAACGTGCCGAGGTCCTGTACAACACACTCGACAGATCAGTGGCTGCTGCGAGCCTCAACGATATCCTGGTGACGCTAGAATTACACTATTATTGTGCAAATGAGCGAATACCTCTACGATACGCTACGCTACGTCCAACGGGGATTAGAATTAACGTAACCCGTCATGCAACCCATTCGATGACAATCGTTATACGCTACATCGGTCAATACGGTTTATGAACGCGAATCACGCATGTCTACCAGACGATTTCATTATGATTTCATTTCGTTGGGAATCAAGGCCATTTAGTCAATGATATGTTTGGATCACTGATGGCTTTAAAACATATCATTATCATATTTATACAAATTCAGGAAATAATATAAATTGCTGTTTTACTGCTTTTTTAAGTGACAGCAATTCATCAGTTGTTTGAAATTTGGAAACGTCAGTTATAATTAACAGAACTTGATTAAAAACAAAATTGATTATCTTATTATTATCTTGATAAAGATAATAGATAATTGAAAAACATTGTTATTCAGTTTGTGATATAATTGGATAGAAAATGTGTGGTGTGGTTTGATTAGATCGAGTCTTTTCCAATTCTGATTAAGCCTGTCTTAACGAGATCAAATCTGGCCCAGCACGGAAATTCCGGATTTGACCTAATTGATTAGATATGGTGTGATATAGCCTCACTTTAGACAAAATTTGGTAAACCCAGCTCACATCAGGCATTAGATGAGATCAGACCTGGGTTGGTCAGTTGTTTCATTTACGTGTCCTAGTTACTCCATTATTGTGGCATTATGGGGATAACTGGGCCATCTCTTTGTGCTATTTGAATGACTGCAAATTATCGATATGAATTTCAAACCACGTACGTACGTTACCCCATACGTGGATTATTACGCTATATATAGCAGCTGCGGTCATTTTGATACAGCTTTTTGTTTTCAATTAGAATTCCGCAATTCAGTTACGAATTTCGATAAAGGCCATTGTTGAAATAGAATGAAAACATTGAAAATAATTTCAACCTGCAGCTTTTTAAGCTGGAAAAGGGCCTTATCTAATTGGTCAGGGCCTTCGTCAGGCCATGCTAGGCCAGTTCAAGTTCCTAACTACCGGTGTCTGTTCTCATTTATTAAAATATTCATTTTTTTTTTCATTTATTTTAAAGTTCAGTTCAGTAGGAATCGAATCCTCTGAACAATGACAGGGAAAAAAAGTGGTTACAGTTCCGTTCTTTCGATTAAGGTTTCGTGCGCGATTACGAAAGCTACGTTTATACATTATCCAATAGCAGGAGAAGACACACGACGTATAGATAAAGGACCAAAGTGAAAAGTAGAAACTGAAAGCGACACAGAGGATCGAGGGATTTGAGATTATCGCGCAGGATGGCTCGTCCAATAAAAGCTTTCGACGCGTTACAATGGAAAAACAGTGGCGGCTCCGTAAGCACTTTAGATATACCTATATAAATTAATTGTACGATGGGGTGCGTGCGGCGATCTCAAGTGGGCTCGCGAGATTAGGGGCTACGTTTTTGTTATATTTGCACGACAATGGTCGGATTAGTCCAGCATGTGTGAACCAAAACCAACCAACGGCCAGAGCGCATTTCGAGGGTTCTCTTAATCCCGATGCTCTCTCCAATTTGATACATTTCTCTCCTCTCCATCAAGCGACGTTTGCTTTTTTTAACACTTTATGAACCTCACGCGTCGCAAAGCAAACGTTATTTTTTATTTTTTTTTTCTTTTTTTTTCGAGAGCCCACTGATGTTTACACAAACGGTCACAAGTTGGGCTCGGTCGAAAGGATTGGCGCAATGTTTTACCGCAATCATTTTACGAAATTTCCAAAGAACCTATTGTTAATTTGAATTTTGATTGCTATCGGATCAATTGATATTGGAATGCCGCTGTCGATGATATATTGTTAACCACTTTTTCATCAATTTTGATGGACAAATGTTTAACGCTCATAATTCCATCAATGTTGTTATCAATTTTTTATCATTCAATTACACCCGGTTTACAAGAGCGTAATGGAAATAACTCGAAGTATTCCTCGAATTAATCCAACGTATGTTAAATTTCAAGAACGTCGAATGTTTCAGAGTGTTCGCGAGCATTAGCTTTGATGCTCTGTGACGCACAAAACATGGACATTCTCTTGTTTATGATTGTTATGTCTGGATACGTTCAATTAGTTAACGCCTGACGTTTTGATTTCGTCTCTAAAGTAACGTATCCCCTTTTAAATGACGTTTATACGTCAAACGAGGATTTTGGCAGGTAAATCCTCGCTACATCCAGGCTCTGAGTGTACCTGGCCAGGGGAATAACCGTGGGCAGGTAAATCAAATTTAAGAGAATGACTCTCGTGCAGTTATTTTACCGTTGGGACAAAAGCCTTTTGAATTCCGTTGTTTCGAGGACCTTTGAAGGTGTTTACTAGCGTTACGTTGCACCGTTTCAAGCACAATGGAGAATTGTGCTCCTATAAAGTGCTTGGCTGGTAAGCTCTGTAGATCGAAACAGGTTACTCTCTGCAGACGATTGTTACTCTCGTTCGTTTCACTAGCTAAAAGTAACTCGCGACAAATGAACGCGGGCTGTTGCGTTACAATACGTGACTGTAAACATCAATTGTTATGATAAAAAGAAAAAAAAAAGATATAAAACGTTTACGAGCTTTCTACTACATTGAGGCAATTGTTACCTATGTATGAAATGACTGTCGATAAGAAATGTGCGTAATTGAAGAGGACTCGAAAGGAACGTGAATTGAATTTGAATTTAACACAAATATAAATAGTAAGAAAATATTTGTACTTTTCGAGGGAATTGCAAATCACTGATTTCTTTTTTTATATCGATCTTTCAGTAAAATATTCGCCTGCAGTGTGAAATGAAAAGTCGTTCTTTTGTCAATTTTCAGAGCCGTTGCTTTAGCATTGCTACAGTCGGTTTAAATGCTGCCTTCATCGTCTGATCGTACGAATGAGAAATTTTGCAGAAATGTTCTGGACAATCCATTGAAAACAATAAATTGCAAAGGGAGAACGATCTGCTCGCATATATCTTCTGTGTCATCAAGGTAGTCAAGGTTTGTCGTGCGACCATTTTTCAAACGGGCTGGTGCCAGAAAGCTCGCAGCTAATCCGAAAGCACACGCAAGTCGCTCTATCCATTTGATTTAATAGGGACGATAAACACGCGCGGTCTAAATCGATGCTATTATTAGAATGGTTCGATCGTGCTTTCTCATAAATAGCCACATAAATACCTGCTCGCCGATAAATACTCGTTATGCTCACAGGAGTATGCTGCATTATGTTATAAACGCCGGCCTATCACAGTCCATGCTTTTATTTATCATCGCAATGCGTGTTCATCTAATACTCCAAATTACTGGGGAATCTAACAATGCATTCATGCTAACGTACAACAAATTTTAATCTTTCATCAATCCTTAAGGTGTCAATTGTTACACATTTTTTTTTCATTTTCATGTCATTCTTGAAATAATTCTTCAAAATTCATTGTTCGATCTCAAAGTAACCGAAGAAAAAAAATCATTCAAACAAAAAAGGGTCTATAAAATTGGTTGGAAGTTCTTGAGTGGTCTCTAACTAAACTGGATGTTTTCGTACTCTTATCGACACATATTTACGTGATTAGGACAAAATATCAGCCATAAAAATCTCCACCTAATGCCAGTGTTTTTCGTGAACTGAATCTAGTGATTATTTTAATTGTTATATGGAGGTTACGGTATTCCTTTGATTTAATTACAACGTTCGTTTGGCGCCTAAACGAATCTCTTGCCGTGGCATAGTTGGTTGAGAAACACAATGTGCATTATGATTTTAATGAAAGTGCCTGCGAATTGGACCCGTAAATTACGAACAGGCGCCTAAATTCTTTGATTTGGCCAACATTTTCGACGTCTTCAATCGTTCTCCTAAAATAGTGCACCTTAACTATGACTGTTTCATTTAAAGAGTGATGTGAAAAAAGGAACGATTAACGCACACTTGAGTTCTTCTATTACTCGCAGAATTAGATTTCCTACAAACGGATTGAATTACTTATGAAGAAAGAACCTTTTATATGAAAGCGTTTCATAGTAGTTTTACATGAACATTTCAATTACAATTTGTGCTTGAATTTCTTGGAGTAAATTTGTGTAATTGAAAAAAATTATGATAGGAAACTGACAATGTTCGTTTAAGATTACATTATACAAAATGCTCTCTCTTAAAAATTATGTTTTTCACTTAATTATTTCAAATACAAGAGATATTTTTTGGTTTATTATTATTTAATTTTTAAAAGAAAAGAATAAAAAAAAAACAATAGGAATATGAAATAGACTGTTTTACAAATCCCAATTTAAAGTGCTTCTAATCGCAAATTTATAAACTAATTTATAATAGCAAATAACCATTAACTTGATAAATTTGTAATTGCATCAGTTCAATGGTAAGGTTTTTTATCTCGCAAATAATACGTACATAAGTTTACAATACTGTAATAATATCAATGCTCATTGTAATTGCGTGATAATATCTTTAATCTAATTACTAATAAAGCACGTAATAATAATGAAAAGCAGAACGTTATTACGAAATCAAATAACAAATTCGATTAAGATTATTAGCCGGGTAATAATACTAAACTAACTAATAAGGGCATATTTTACTTAACAATGATTATTCAGTCATTTGAATGCACGAAAGGCAAGAGAATCCCTTCAATAGTTTACACGAAATAACAGAAAGAATCGCGTTTTCCATAGCCATAAAATGATCATTAGCCAGTTGTCGTACAAAAAGCGGTATTATCTTTTGTGTCGTATTCCATGTAATCTAGCATTTGCGTTGGATTGTAGCACATTGGACTGAAAGTAACGCGATCAGTACGAATGCAACTGCTGTCGCTGCCTACTTGAGGCATAAAACATTTGATTACCCGCAAATAAAGGAAGGAATACGACAAAAACAGGAAAAAAAAAAAAAACGTTGTTCAGGAAGTCGCGTCGACACAAGGGACTTTGTGCACGTCAATTTCAGTGACATTGGTCATAAAATGCTTTGGGGTTGAAAATAGGCAAAGGGATCAATAGATACGCGAATCAATAGATACGAGTTCGCCGAAACTGGGGTACATTTCATTTGCCGCGACGCCTCCTGTGACACGCGTGTTTCTATTAGTTTATTGATGACTGGTGACGCGGTGCGCGCACGTTTTTTTGACCGTTCGAAAAATGACGCTTGCCTTTGTAGATCGCGTAGCAAACTATAATGGATATCAATGGCAAGCACTGTCAAAGGGCCGTTCGTCAGACTCCGGCCTTTTGCGTTAAAGTTGTCAGCATTTTCGTCCAATTATACCAATTACAAAACAACGCCGTGCAACTGACGCTTTTCAATATAATTGGCGAACATGAACGCAAAATACAAAGACACCGGTGATTTTCCCTTAAATTGTTTTCCCCGTTGCATAAAATTTATTATTTGAACGCTCGCCCGACGTTATTCCGCTCGCTGGAATTCACCTCTTGATTTAATTGTTCATTGGTTTCACGATAAATTATTACAAAGCCGCAATACAGATTCGTTTAGTACAATTTTGTGAAGCTACGTGTCGGGAAAGGTGATTGCTTTACGTTCGATTAGCTCACGCTTGTGATAATGTAATGCTGTCTCCTGAAGAGGGATGTTACTGTAAAATCCACTTTACATTTAATTGAAGTCATTCGGTAAATGAACTCGACCACTGATTTTGTTAAAAGTCAGTTTATTTTTAAATATTTCTATTTTTATATTACAAATAATTTGTTATAGGTTCATTCAAAAATCACGATCAATTTTTCTACGATACGTTAATGGTCCTTTTGGTATTCAGCAATACTAACCTTTGATTTTCGAATCAATTAATTAACCCTCCCAAATTAATCGTGTCACGTTAATCGAACTTATCGAAGCCGGCTTGATCCTTCTTTTTTTCCTTTACATCAGAACTTGTTCTGGAACTTTGAACAAGATGAATCATTGTGAAGCGGATCGGTCTACATCGGTACGCGTCCAGATCTTACCTCATACGTCCTTCGGGAAATTCAGCCAGGTTGGCCTGACATGGGTCAAGCTCGTTTCGCGTAATTCGCCGGGGCATAGTTCACGTTCTGCGATTCCAAGGTCTTATTTCCAAGCACCGAGTGATTACGATAAATTATATATCTAAGCACGAGGCAGTACTGATTCTTGGCGTTAACGCGAGACAAGCTAAACGGTCTGGCGAGTAAAGGTTAAAGCGGCAATTTGGCCGTCTTCGTACCATCTGTCAAAAGGCGCTGGTATTATCTATCGAGGCATTATAATGGAGGGTGTCGCTCGTCGATTTCTGCTGGAAGATTCAACTGTGGTCTTTTACTTTAATTACTCGATAATAATAGAGGCGATTCGCTTTTACCTCTTTCACTATTTGAGTCCTTCTACAATATATTGCTTTAACTCCGGGGCACTGTACCAAGAGGAATTCTTTCGCTATTAAAGACATTCGAAAGATAATGATCGTGTTTTGTTTTTCACTCGTCAAGTTCTGTCGTTGACAACGTTGCTTTCACGAACAATATCTTTTCTATTCCCTCAGGAGAAAAAGTCTGGACCACTCGCGTTAATATCCTTTTACCTTCCTCTTTTGTAGGAATTTGTCTTAGTCCTTTTGACGGATGGATTACTTTTGCGTCGAGTTCAGTTTCGGACTGAATGATACATAGTCGTAAGAGCCACGTCTGCTTAGCTCATGAACTTTATCAATAACATCAATCCAATAATTCCCTTGTCGAATTACACTGATTTACAAAATTTAATAACAAAAATAGTTATGCATGATTTTAAAAAAGTTTAGGATCTTTTGCAAAATTGCGCTTTATTTATTAATCCATTTATTTGGGTTAATTGAACTATTTTCCAATTTAGCCAACTTCATTTTCTAATTTCTTGATACGATCCTAATTATTCTGTCTCACTTTTGCAAATGAGCTCGATTATAAAATCAGATGGAACCTTATTAACAAAATTCCATTTGCATTGCTTCCATTGGCAATCGAAACAATATAGATAAACATCGATTAAGACCTCGTTAAGCCAAATAAAGTATATCGACATGAAGGAAAATCAGAATTGCAGTGCCCATTGCGCCGATTACACAGCAGAGAATTAATGATTTTTGTGTACCTTAATTATGACAGCAGTCGCATTACGAGGTGGATCTCGATGATGAGAACTTACCTTCGGCTGATGACGATACTTCGCTGATGAGTTTCAAATATTTTATCGTGCGAAGGGAGTCAGGATACACGAAAAGGATCAGGTCTCCCGCTGAGAGACACCTAACTCCTGCGGCTTTTTGTTCTCGTTTAGATTACTCCGGTGGAATTACAGTTCGATGAGATCTCCATGAGAAGACCACCAAATCGTAACTTTTGATTCTGAATCTATAGACCATTGTTTGTTCTTGGCCTTAACCTTGCCATTGCCGGTTTAGACGCTGATGAAACAATGTTGAGAAAAAATCTTGACTTTCAATCATTACGTTTTGAGTAGCTGTATCACAGACAAATCAATCAGGTAATATAACTGACTCGAGTTGAAATATAGCCTTTATACGTTGACTCGTGCGACTTGTTTGCTTTTCATCAAAAACATGATAAAGTATTTGTTTTAAATATTATTCGTACGATGCGTTCTGAGACCAATGGTACCTGTTACGAAATTTACCTATAATTTTAATCAATTACAATATATTAATCCATTATTATTTGTTCAATGATCAATTACGTTTGAGATAATTAATTATCCACTATTTAGCTAAATACTGAATGTATTAATTCCGCTCCTTTTGTACAGTTTACCACCACTCTAATTCATAATGCAAAGCGCATTATTTTACATTGATTTGTTAATCGCCATAATTTTCGAGCAAATCAATTTCGTAGTATACCATAATGCAGAACCTAATAAACATAGATGTTCTATACAAGCGCCCTTTGTTACTTTATTGTCCTCTATACAGATTAATTTATAGATAGGACACAATTTGTCTGTCAATTTGCCTGTAAACGAGATCATTAATAAAGAGCAACTAATTAAACTTCTTTTCCTTCTGTTATCATTTGAAAGCGAGTTTGTCCTTTTGAACGCGATCATTGTGAAACGTGACTGGCAAATATCGACGAGAAAGTCAGCGGGTGATCGATGCAATTATATTCTTCCTAGTTCGTAATATGATTCTGTTTCTTAAACGTTTATTCACTTGTTATGAGAAAAAAAAAAGAAAAAAGTAGCGAGAAAACACTTAAAAAAAATACCATTCACGCAATTCTTATGATTCGCAAGTTCACATTGTATGATTATGGACACGCCTCCTTCTCGCATGATCTAGATCCCGGCATGCGAGAGTGAAAGTGCGCTTAATAAATGCACGATTCAAAAAAGATGACCGACAAGCGGAGAAAAAGCAACACCGGATGCTTTATTACTAAGTCGAGCAGTTTCATAAGCAATGTTGTTTTATACTGATTGCGCAAAATTTTTTTACACCTGTCATATTCGTCGCATGATTGCTTGCGCAATTTTTATTCCACCTGATTGTATATAATCGTTTTACAGTGGGAATTAAGTGGATTGAGAAAATATTTTTTTCTTGTCAGGAGTCAATTAACTTTGAAGTATTAATTTAACGATTAATATTGCTTTTTTTTTTGGTTTTCTATTAGAATATCTATTGTTCGTAGCATTGTTCGTAGGTTTGTCATGGAGATGGAATTGTACGTGATCTTGAGGACTGGCACCACATCAGAAGGTGCACTGCATCAGTCAATCTTATAATAATTCTAGGTTCGGGTTAATTGTGGGAGGTAACACACCGGACTAATTGCACTTTATCTTCGTAAATTAATCGCCAGGCGAGCTCCAGTTGTGGATCAGTGATTGCTACTGTCGTTGGTAAGCCTCGACAAAGCCGGTAGTCATTCAGCAAGCGCTGTTCCTAAACCACGTATCTACATACCATTTACACGTGTCGTCTTACTGACGAGTAAGTGTGGACGTAAACTTAGGTGTAATCAACACATTGGTTTTGGGATTTGGTTCTGTTGGCGACTGTCACGTTTCTATTTACGACTAAACAACAATAATGACGAAGTTTCGTAACCACTGGCGTCTCGTTAAAACTTCTGTTTCCTGAACTCAAATGACGATTTAAATGAAATTTATATTTTAGGGTCCCCTCGAGCATTATCTTATGAAATACATAAATTGACACTCTAATTTATTCTTATTAGAATTAAATTAATTTCATTTTACAGGGCAAATTATAAAATTGCAAATTGATTGACTACGTTACACAAGGTGGAAATATTATTATATATAAAAAAGTAAAGGTACAGAGAGAAAGACCGTTACGAAGTAAAGCTGAAAGACTCGAACAATTAGTGGAATTCTTACAATCTCAGGTCTTTCTCATTTTCCTGTTCTTCATTAACCAGGAAAATTAATGACATTCCTGCCAATTGTAAGACATAAACTGTCGTGCGATATATAGTACTTTATGTATAAACTCTTGGTAGGATGAATGGGGCTATTGAATTGCAAATTCAAGAGTAAGTCTACTATACTTGGCTCTTATAATTAAATCAAAACTTTAAGTTCATGATAAATACAATCTAAGATCTAACTTATGAAAATATTCATGCCCTTGAATTTCATAATTACAACAGGATCTAATCCACCATTAAATTCTACATTTTCGAAACATTCTTGCAGTTACGGTTGCTGATTGCTGATTTATAAAATCAATTTGTACCCGTCGCGAAACGTAAAATCAGCCTGCGAAAGCTTTATGTCACATAATTATTTTAATAGAATTTAATGGGAGATCGTAACGACTAATTAAGAAATGAGATTATCAACGAACTAATCAAGATCGCCGGATGATGACGAAGTCTGCGAAAACAAAGAAAGAATTCACGGAAATATTGAATTAAGGAATTAATGTTTGAGAGATAATTATAATTCGATTATTCCTTTGCAATTAAGAATTCAAGAGTATAATTTATTATCGTTACGTAAGTTTTGCTATATTTTTATATTGAATTATAAATAATGTATTAATATTAATATTAAGTATTATAAACTGTCATCAAGAGATGTATATCATTTATATCTCATTTGGCTCAGTTAACCCAGATTATTTAGATCCATAGTGTTGACGAAAGTAGACAAATGTTTTGCAGCAGTATGGATATATATTTTTGCGAGGACAGAAGGAGTGGCGAAGCTATTGTTGGTTCATTAATAGACGATAGACATAGAGACTCATTGTACTTTTTTTCTTTGCCAGAGTGACAGCTGTCAGAGGAACCCATACGTTCAAAGGTGGCTTAGGGTATTCAGACTTTGATTTGCACGCTATAGCCTGACGATCGATACGCTCTTCAATGATAAAAAAAAAGAAAAAAAAAACTAGTTTTATCGAAACCTAAACGTATAAATTTGCTCATTATCCTAAAATTGTTATCGACAAAATAGTTTGGCGTTAATTTAATTATAATATTTTACAGAAACAATTCAGTAAAATTGTGCACACTCGGTGAAATGAAAGCAGAATAAATTTTCCCAGAAGACGTGTTCACATGGATGTTTTACAGCCGAATAATTATGCAAAGTTATTCTAATCAATTTTATTCTCGTTTGTTGTTGTTCTTGTTATACTTTAACGAATATAATAATGTTTATTACCCGTCCGCATGGACAAAAAGCGGTAAGACATACAGGCGGAGGAAAAATTATTAGTCATAAAAGTAGTGTGCGGTAGAAGTTTAACCACAGCTGCACGGTTGAAATTGGAGGATAACCCGAAGCACGTAGAGACGAGATAATAGTTGGGATTCAAGAATAAACATATAAAACAGTTTGTAAAATATCTGGTAATTAATCAAGGGTACATTCCTCTCTCTAACACTAAACATAAGCGTGTCACGAGCCATGGCTTTTTACGAGTCCGCAGAAGGATGATTCCAACCCAATGATTTCATGGATCAATAAAATTCATTTCCGAATTTCGTCATCCTTCATTGGCATTATAAAATAGCTTGAAATGTTTTATGGAACGGCATAAAGTTATGTTCACATTAGACCCTGTGTCAGTTGTAATATATATTTCTGGAAGTGCCATAAAATTTTAATAAATTACGACTTTCTGTTGTGCGCGGCCCTTCATAATTGTTTCCTAAATTAATTACGAGAAGAGCCGTTGATTTTTAAACCGGCGCCCGTTTTTGTTCGCATTGAACGAGCACTTGAAAGTTTGCCGACTGCATGAAAATGAAGTAGACAACGAGTCTCGTTCGGTCTGACGAGCGCTCAGTGACGTGCAAGTGACACACCAGCGAAATGCGTTTCCCTGAGAAACAGCTAAGATCATTGTCAAAGCGTGCGCGAGTTGCAATCAAGCGGGCCGGACTTACACTCCACCTCCGGGCAATCCCTCGATAATTATTCCATAATCATGAGATATCGAAGCTCGAGAGCTTACGCCTGGGGCTATCATCAAAGCCCGACGCCAATCGCGATCCGAAGCTTTCCTGAATTATAATCATAATCAATGAGTGCAAAACTCCTTTAGCATCTCGTGGAAGGAGATACCGAGGTTTGAAAACGCGTCTGATTGCGTGCGAAATACGCGAAGCCCGTCGCAATGCCAATTTATAGTCTGGGCTAGCAAAGCACCGGGGAATCGTGAGAGTATCATCGATCCTTTTGAAAAGAGTGCGGATGGAATCACGATATGAGTTCTGCGAGGAACAAGAATGGAGGAAAAAAAAAGAAAAAGAAAAAAATGATTGAAAAGACGATCCCGAAGATGCGGGCATCGTCTGCAGAAGTCGAGTAGTAAATACACGCAGCTTCTCAAGTCTTGCATGATAGGACGTTAAAACGAGAAAGGATATTCACGGTGGAACCATCCAATATCGTCATCTTTTTATCGTACTGTCGTCGAGGAGATTAGGCTGAGCTTCCATTACAAATTTGAATAAGGAAGAGTCCCGAATATCCTGCCGATTTGGGGGATCATAAATTTTTCATCCCCAAATTTCATCATCCCTGATTATGAATTTTCTTTTTTTCCTACGGCGTAATTGTCGGTGGTTGTTTTGCAAAAATTTCCATTCCGCTGTAAATTCTTGTAAATGAATGTCCAAAAAAAATATGTTGAAAGTCATGAAAAATACTCGAAGCTGTTGCGTTAATTGTCCTAATGGGCAAACAGCGCAGTTTGATTTGAATCATCTGTACGGTCTCCTTTTCAGGCGTTATTCTCTTAGTCACACATACATATATTGTTTGTCCAATGGTTTGTATAAAAGTGGACTCTGTTTTGGCGAAATAAACTTGAAGTAAGTCAGGACTTAATCATCATTCGGTATCTTTTCCAACCCTTTGCCATTGCACCCCTCTTATCGAATCGAAAGCAGGTCGACTACGCTTTCCGCTAGGTTTGCCAGACATTGTTGTGAGCCCCGAACTACCGGTGGATACTCATCCAGGGATTTCAGTTACCTTTTGTTCAAACCGATCGGTAAGCTCACGCCCATCCGATTAAGCACTTAGCGATCGATGCCAATAATTAAATCTATATACACTGAGCTCAAAAAGACGTGAGAATCGTCAGTCACGTTGCTCTTTGTGTGGACGGTTATCGTAACGACACGGCGTAAAAGATAAGAGCAAAATGAGAAACAAGTATCAGCGGTCACGATTCGCTCGGAAATAAAAGCGCTTCCCGAAAACTGGAAATGTCGTGTAAATAAAACAATCTAATCGAATGAATGCTTCTTGATAAAACTTAATAATTTCGTTGGGTTTAAAAAAGGGATTGGAATAAAGCTGAAAGCGTCCAATTCAATTATCATAAATCCAAAGTTCTATCAAGAAACCATCACCGACATGCTTATTTCATTATCGCTTATTATTCAGCAAATGTTGCGGTTAAAAGGAACTTCGGACACATATTAACGATTGATTATCGAGTTGAGAAATATTTCATCGCGACAACTGTTTTCCAATCCCTTGGCTTTGCCGAGTGAATTATATTTATCGGATAAGCATATAGAAACAATAGGGCACGGTCGAGGGGAAGCTCGGTGCAAAGAAAGTTTATAAATTATGTGAAGTGACTTAGAATGCGTTCATTTCGAAGTCCGTCCTTGCAGGAAGAAACGAAGCGAAATAAATCCCGCGCCACATATCGTGCAGCTGCAATTGCATTACGTAGGTTTCGCACGTACAAGCCGGGATCGGGAGAGGATAACGTTCGACGATGCACCTGATTTAACGCGCGTCCGAGTCAAGTTAATTAGCGTCGGAGTCGCAGTCGTCGATAAAGCGAATGTGCCTGTACTGGGCTAGACAACGGACAGCCACACTGATCGCCGACAACTACATTACCTCCTTAAATCTTTGCGACAATCGCCAAAATGTGGAGGATGAAGTTGAAAGGAGACAGATGTAATAACAGAGCGAGGTAAGTGACGGAGACAAGGAGTGTGTGCGACCGACAGAGAGAGAGAGAAAGAGAGAGAACAAGAGAGAGAGAGAGAGGAAAGTATTCAGGAAGAAGAAGGGAGAAGAAAAATGGCCGGGACGTGGAAGCAGAAAGGAAAAGGCCGAGGTCTAATTGGTGTGAATTGTACGACAGAGTCGATCCGAACAAACGGCACTCGCGATCACGCCCGTGATAAGAAGTGGACCTTGTTTGACCAACTAGTATTTATGCTTATGACTCGATCGAATATCTCTGTTACCAGACAAACAGCTCAATCAACTGATTACTTTATGTGACAGTGTCATTTCCTGTTGCTCTTCTCATTATACCACCCAACCGTTTCGAGTAATACGGAATTTAATGGAACGCCATCTAAACTGTTTTTGTCATTCCAACGATACATTTTTTTTTTTTTTTGTAAAATTTTGTAGAATTTTGAAAAGACATGGGATTAAGAGATTCCGTGAAATCACTTTTAAATTCATTTTCGAGTTCCACAAATATACGAGGAATTATATGCACACGTGAGGAAGATTAATATTCGTTCAGTATTAATTACAGGATGTATTATTTTCATTACTAATTAATATAGTTCAAATTCGACTAGACGTGATTCACAGGAAGATTTCAATTGAACATGAACTTACTGTTATAATTAATAATCTAGTTTTCAACATACAAAAGTTAAATATTTGAATAAAAAATATAACTTTTAAATGCTGAAGGATCATAGCTGTGAATAACGTCGGTATCTTATAGTTATGATTAAACGAACAGAAAGCAATTAAATGGACCGTTGATTCAAAATGAAACGCATATCATTTAACACGGGCGTTAAAATACTTTTTGATTAAATTGTTCCAGTCAGTTGGGAAATGTGCTCTGCATCGTCTCGTGATTCCTACATGACACAAGTTTGGTCATTAATGGCATTAAAAGACGAGAACCGCTATACAGTGACTAATGGTGACTGTAATGGATTCATTTTCATTTTCATTTTCGACTTTGCGTGAGGTTGTGGCCGAGTAGTTCTCGTCCGAGAAAAGGGAACAATGAATCCTCTGGCTGTGCTCTGGCTCAGTCTGACAGATGTCAAGACAAAGTGAACCTCGCGCTCTTTCGCCGAGGAAAGGGCTGCGCGGTTCCTCTTCCATGTTACATTTCAATGATTGATGAATATTCTCGATGAGCTTCACAGCTGGATTTCTCGGCTTACTATATAAAAAAATAGAGATAAAAAAAGGGACAAGAAAACCCTGACCTAATGCGATATTACAATGTTTATATTTTTCGTAAATTTTAGTTATAACACGGCTTTATCGTTCAAAATTGAATTTCACTATTTGATCATTGTTTCCGGAGATAATTAATTGTCCATTTAAATTGACGTTGAATTAAAAAATTCGCAATTTAATGTTGAACTGACGTGCATGTTGTTTGATGTTTAGTTAATCGACGTGCATAGTTTATGAAAGTGTAATCATAATTCAGACGGATGAAAACAATCATGCATCACGCTCTTAACTCAAGTAGAGCTTATCAGAGTCAGAAGGTATAGTAAATGTTATTGACAATTCGGACACTTTGATTGGCTAGGCTCGACGATAAATCCCGTGGAAATCGTCTGATGCAAAATTTGTGCGCGCCGTCGAAGGTATCATCCCTGAGCGACGCTGCCTGTATCGCTCGAATGATTTGTAACGACGTAAACATTGTTCGGGCATTACCGTCGCATGACATATGCCTTCGTATTAATATCGGTGATGGAGTAAGGTGGTCGGTGGTAGTAGCGCCACGGGGTTTCCTCGGTAAATAGCACGCCGTTCATTTGTCTTTGGGATGGATTCACTATTCAAATAGATATAACATTCCTAATCAATCTCACGTGCGAGCGCAAATGAAAGGCCACCCAAAACTGCCATCTGCACTCTATTACATCTTCTTGACTCAAAAAAATGTTGGCTTTCCTCTCGTTGCACACGTACGTGCGTTTCGACAAGATTTATCGAACCACAAAAATACTCGGATTTTTCAACATACAGTACGTCAATTTTTCAAATCGATCTCTCTTGACAGATAAGATATTTTCTGCATCAAAACAGTGCTCTTTCTATTTGGAACATATGCCATAGACATTAGCAAGCTGTTTACCGCTGTTTAACGAATAATTGATGTATTAAACACTCGACCCTGAATCTATAAACATTAAATTCATTTACTTTTAGCATATGAACAAATCAACTAAAGTTTCCACTAATAATTCACACTGGCCTATTTCTGTTTTATCTAATATAATTCAACCTAACAATTACAGTCTGGTCACATTTAGCATTTTCATTCCAAACGTACCATTTACCCCTAATCCTTGCAAATGGTCGTTAAGCAGCGAAACGTAGTTAGAAAAGCATCGCACAAAGAAGAATACTAATAATTACCAGTGGTCGAGTTTTCAGTCGACGATTGTCGTTTATCTCTTTCTTTTTTTTTTAAGCTCACATTTGTAAACGTCCCCTTTTAGCAATATCAGTCGTTAAAACAACATTTTCGTATTGAACTTGTTTCGAGTCAAGCCTATATCCCATTTGACTTGTTTCTCTCGATTTGTCATTACGCAGTAAGTTTCTCTGGACGTTTCTTTCATTCTCATCAATTGTACTCGCCGTTCTGTTCTGCTCTCATGTCAGTTGCAAACAAAGAAAACAAATCCTCTCTCTGCGGACAACAATTCGATCGCAGCATTATTTGGCGTGTTACAATGAGCCAAAGGGTGGCCACAGTCAGCGGCAGCTGAATCTTATTCGTGTGCAATAATTTGCATTCTCGCTCGCAGGGTTACGACGGATTGGTATCGCATCGAGCAGTGACCGGCTGATAGATACACGTGTGTACACGTACGCAGTGCAAATTGTGGTTTCTCATTCTCGGCTCCTCTAATTAAAGGACCACATTGTAATAAATGTAGCTTTTAACATTTTTATCTCATTAAAGAGTTGTAATTTTGTTTTTTTCAAGGGGGGAGGAAAATGTTTTATCCACGAGGGAAAAATAATAAAACTTGTTGGCAGAGTTGTTGGTTTTTAAAAACTCCGTCAGAATTGATCGTTAACGGATGTAAATTGCGGGGTTTAAAGGAGATAATTATTTGCTTTTATAGAGTTTAATTAAATTTTTTGAAGGACTTTATTCGACAAGTTGGATTTTTTTTCGACTGTTACAAAACTACTTAACTTTTTAATTGTCATTAAAATTTTTCCACAAAAATTTGTTTTATTTTTGTCTTCCTCAGGCTGAATATTGAGATTGAGTCGATAAATTTTGTCTACCTTTCGTTTAGACGCTTAAACCGTCGATCTGATTTTGTATCTTTCATGCGCACGTGTTTTCTTCGGTTAAGGCACGTATCCGCGTCTGTCGATAGTTTGCGGTCGCAATGTATGGATTTATCTTTTTAAAAGGAAATGTTTTTTGAAAATGAAAGACGAGTTTCGTCGTTATGTCGACGTCAAAGGTGTCCGGATGTAATTTCTTACATTTTATGTTGAAAATTGCGCTAAACAGCGAAAGCAAACGCACGAGTGAAGATAACCGATTATTGCGTTTCGTTCAATTGGTGGCTGCAAAATATTTCGTACGCCTGTGGGTTCGGGAAAACGTTTCGATGCGTGAAATATTTTCAAACGTGACATGACGCTGATTAAACGCCCTACTCCGTTAGAAATATAGTGCTATTAAATTAGAGAGGGTACTATATTATACAGCGGAATGACGTGAGCTGAGACAATGTAGCGCGCGACAAATGTTGTAACCTAAGCACGTCGTTCTCTCAAGTACGGCCTGGCTGTTCGATGTTCCCAATGTACGTCATCCGGGTATTTCGCGCTTATTCTACTATGAATAGAATTATTGTCAGCTTAAGACTCTCGAATTAGTTACATAAACAATTTTTGTATCTTTGTAATTCAATATACGTAACATAAAAAAATGAATGGCTGAATTTTGTATCAGAGTTTATTTTTGAAAATTTCAATTCATTCAAATGAAAACTCCTTTCATTTTTAATACAGTGAATGAAAATAATCTGAATTGTCCCAATTGAAAAATCAATCTTGAATAATGAAATTATGTTTCTGCACGAAAAAAGTAAAATTCAATTAATTTTATTATCCTTACAAATAAATTTAGAAATAATGATTTCATAATATTTCATTGAGACGTTAAAAATATGCATAAAAGCTACAAATATATTCTTGTACGAATTGTTAAACAAGGGTATTATTTCACCGAGAATGTAAATTCTTAAATTACATTAATTAATGCAATATTTGCAGTTTAATGGTTTAACCCGCATTGTAGTTTATATGAAACAGGTGATGACGCTATTAAGTTGTAAACCTAACAAGATTCTTGTTTACAGAACGGTAATATCACATTCTGCTGGGATTGCCAATGTAGACATTATGTTCTAAAGAATATAACAAGCTTCAATATATTATACAGCTTTGTAACATATAAATTACAAAGGCGAATTAAAATAATTAAGATCATTATACAATATCGTGCAAGCGTTATTGAATACTATGGTGAATTACAAAGAACAGTACCGACAGTTGCTAATTAAGAATCATTTGCCCCTCAGTTTTATACTACCCTAAACTGATACGTTGCACGAAATATTTAATTATATAGCTGATTATTAACACCAGTTGGAGGATCTGACGGTTCTTTGAAATAATATTACTAAGAGGCATTTAATCGAATTGCCTT
>JABFQA010000305.1:0-21963 GCA_022817065.1 Probaryconus sp. ZL-2020
CAGATATAGTCGGGGAGTATGAGGGGGCTAGCATAGCCCCGCTCATATACTTTAATTAACAAACAATAAATAAGGAATAACAATGTTTAAAATAGAAAGAGCAGTAAGTAAAATATTAAAAAGTACGGGCAATATTAAGGCTGTAGCAGTTAGCAGTATTAAAGCAATAGATAAGTACCTAAATCCTAGTAAATCTGAAAGGTTTGAGGATGCAAGTCATGAGTTCATATTTAAGAAAAAACTATCAGAACTTGTTGATTTTAAAGCAACAAATAGTTGTGGTGATTTTGGTGGAGTACAGAAAGAGGGTACTATAGATTGGGTGGCTGTGAGGAAGTTAATCTATGCAAGATTTGCGGATGAGATAGGAAAGCAAGTAGTAGCACATACAAAAGCAGAAGGAGTTAAAGGGATTAGTGAAGAGTTTCAAGGTTTAAGAGCTCAAGGCTATGATTTTAAAAGTGTGGCCAATCTAATTGAGCAAAAGAAATGGGGAGTAGGTAATGACTGCGAGGCAGGTAAGAGCAGTAATATAAGTAGTACAAGTTTAATAGAGCGTATGAAAAAATTATCGATAGCAGGGTATCTGTCAAATTATGCGGGTGATGATGGTTTAAGGCAGGATATCGAAGACGTGATGCACAAGAAAGCATACGTCATGCAAGAATTTATGATGAGAGTATCGGAATTTCCAATTTGTGAGTTGAAGTGTGATCAACTGAAGCAGGTAGATATGTTAGGAGAGCACTAAACCTTACTATAGCTTTATCAGCATCAATAATATTTATAATGAATTAGGATAAAAAAATGCAAAACAATTATAATACTGACGAAAAAAGTGCAGCTGATCAGTATGTGGCTGGTATTGTTAGCAACGGAAGTAAAATGATACAGAGCAACGGATAAAAATTGATACAGTATTAAAGTAATATCTTCTGAATAAGGAGGTAATGAATAATGATAATACTGGAGCAAATAATGGAAATAAAAATATTGAAAAAGCAAGGCAAGAGCCTAAGAAGTATAGCAAGAGAAGCAGGGGTATCAGTAAATACAGTACGTAAATATTTAAAATATGATGGTAACCCTAAATATAAGGATAGACGGCAGTAAATAAAAAAGCAATGCTTCAGCAGTATTTAGAAAGTACACTTGAATCAATAAAATATGAAAAACCTCCTGCTAATACTGAATTAGATTGGTTATACGGAGAGTTGGGGGTGCATTTTAGTAAGAATGTAAAGAAAACGCTTCAAGAAGCAAGAATATTTCACGAAAAAGCAGTTAGATATAGAGAAGAATTTTTAAGAGCCGAGACAGTATCACTCCGCAACAAGATAGAAGATGAAGCAAGCTGACGCAAAAAGATCGGAAATAATGACAATACTAAAAGATCATGGAGCATTAGAGGAGTTTTACAAACTACAAGCAAGATTACTTGCTAAACAACAAAAACTATCTGAAATTTTAGAAAAGTTAAGAAGTGAATAGTTCTCAAATGATAAAAAATGATCATAACAAAATCGTACACATTCATGGTATTAATTTTACCTCACGGGAAATTGATATCATCGCATGCTTATTACATATCAATGGTCGTAAGAGAATTGCTGAGATTTTGAATATTTCACCTCGCACTGTCGAGGTGCATATTAAAAATATTCTTAAAAAAACATCGAAGAGTTGTCAGGAAGATATTAAGGATTTCATTGCTACATCAGATGAGAGAAATCTAATACATAAACATTATTCACAACTTTTACTAAAAAAAATATTTTTAACTCAACTGGCTAAGATATCATCGCAACTTAAGGATCAGAATATTACGTGCTATATTGAAACGCTTGACATAGATAATTCTAGAAGAATAGCTGAATATCTAAGGATGGCTGGTATCATAACAATTAACACCCCTAATACTTCAAATAAGTACTACCAACTAACTATACTAAACAAACAACAGTTATTTGTTCTGTCACAAAAAAATAATCAACATATGCAGAAAAAATTATTTTTGTGTACCAACAAGGAACTAAGAGACAAATTTTTAGATCAATATACCGATTACAACGTTATAGATTGTTTTCATGCTGATCAAATATATAGTGCTGTTTTCAAAATTATTCAAAGGTTAGCCCCAAATATTAATTTAAAGCAGGATATAGAAAATTTCTATCAACAAAAAGAGCGTGTTATTAATTTAAAAATTGATTTACCAGAAAAGTTATTCATAGAACACAAAAAAATAGGAATAAAAACACTCAATAACACAAGAATAATTATTACTATTTTAGTGATAACTCTCGTATTAGGCATAGCAATTAGTATACTAGGATATAAACACATTAATACTACATCAAAAATGAGTACTAATCTTTTTTTTACTAATGAGACTATCTTGTTAAAAAGACAAGAAGTATTAAAGCAATTAAGTATGATTCTAACCAAATCTTCATCAGAGATAAATATTGCTGTACTATTAGGTGTTGGTGGCTCAGGAAAGAGTACAATAGCTAAACAATATGGAAGGGGTCAAAAATTAAAGATTGTATGGCTACTAAATGCTGAAACCAAGCAAAACCTAATGATTTCTTTTGAAACTTTAGCATATGCACTATGTGATAACAATATGGATAGGCAAGAATTACGTAATATTTTAAATTTAAAAGATAATAAAAACCAAGAAACGCAATTAATACTTTTTACGCAGAAACAGTTAAAGCAAGCAGGCAAATGGTTACTGATTTTTGATAATGTGACATCACTACAGGATACAGCAAATTTTCTCCCGCTTAGTCCGAATAGTTGGGGAAGTGGCTCATTAATTATCACTTCTCGTAATAGTAACATCGCCAATCATGAATTTATTCCCCCTGATAATGTTATCCGAGTAGGAGAGATAAACAGATCAGAGAAATTAGAGTTATTTAACAAAATAACAAAAAACTCCGATAATTTACAAAAAATAAGCCAAGACAAAATAGATGAGTTTTTGGATAAAATCCCATCATTTCCTTTAGACGTATCGCTAGCTGCAAATTATTTAAATTTTACCAAGGCTAGTTTTGCAGAATATGCACAAGATATACAATCAGTAGATGATTCATTTAACGAGCTTCAAAGTTCAATATTAGATGAGGTGCAGCAATACTCAAATACGAGATATAATATTATATCTGTAGCACTACAAGATATATTAAAGCAAAATGCAGAATTCGAAGAATTAATATTTCTGATATCAATTTTAGATTCGCAGGAGATACCGAAAGATCTATTATATTTAACAAAAGACCGACATATCACAAACCACCTAATCAAAGATTTGAGTAAAAATTCTTTAATTACAGCTACTTCCTATAGTACCGATCAAAGTGTGAATAATATTTCGCTACATCGCAGCACTCAAAATAACATCTTAATCAAAATGTTAAGATTACTGAATGAAGCACAGAGAAGTAGATATATTACAAATATGATTAAAAATATCCAAGCATATGCACTAAAAAAAGTAGATCTGGAAGATATTATAAATCTTAAAAACTTAATACGGCATTGCGAGTCCTTGCTGAAGAAAGATAAAATGATACCACAAAATGATATTACTTCTCTTAACACCAACATAGGCTTGGTCTATTATTATTTAGGAAGAGATGCAGAAGCAAAAGAAGTGCTTGAGCATGACTTAAACAATATCAATAAGGACCAAGAACTAGCAATAATATACACACATCTAGGTGCGATATATAGAAAGTTAGGACAGGATTACAATCAAGCTATATCTTACCTAGAAAAAGCACTTGAATTATACGATGCTGAAAATTACCTTGGAAAAGGTTTGGCGTTAACACATCTTGGTAATACTTATAGAACAATTGGAAACCTTGAAAAGGCAACAACAATATTAAAAGATAGCACCGACACATATCGAAGAAATAACACTACTTCCGTAGGAGAGATAAGGGCACTAGGATACCTAGGCGTGGCATATCGCGAGCAAGGAGAATTAGAAGCGGCTTCTACTTGCCTAGAAGATGCAAAAGCCATATACGAACAAAATGGATACTCGCAGTATAATTCTCTATACGCAGGTACTTTGTCACATTTAGCTATCACGTATAGAATGGTTGGTAAATACCACAATGCTAAAGATGTACTGGAAAAAAGCACAGAGATATATAAAAGCATTAGACCGCAAGACCATCCAGACATTGGGAGAAATACCTTAAATCTTGGCATAATCTACGGAGAGCTTAGAGAAGAAAAACAAGCCAAGGCTTTTTTAGAAAAGAGCTTAGCGGATTATGAGCGTAATTATGGTTCTGAGCATATTGAAACTGGCAAAGTGTTAAACCATTTAGGACGTTTTTATACGTTAGTAGAAGAATATCAAAAAGCAGAGAACGTATTAAATCATGCAAAACAAATTTTAAAAAAACATGCCCATCCTGAATATTATCGCAGTCAAGAACTCATAGGCGATATAAACAAAGCTTTATTTAAAACTGCAATAGCAAAACAAAACTACCTCGAAGCACTAGAGTATGCAAAAAAATATTTTCCCCAAAATTCTTCAAATATCACACGTATCATAAAGAAGTTACAAGGAATATATAGCTAAACCATTATAAAATAGTTATACCTTTTTAGTATATTAAATATAGCTTAATGCGATAAGGTAGTGACTTTTTTAAGAGCATAGTAAACAGCATCAAAAAACTGCTAAAAATTAGCGATAGTTCCTCTTATAGCTTAATCTTAAACCAATAATGTTCAATATAGCGATGTCATAAGTTTTGCATTGAGCATAATGTAACTCATACTATAAGTCACTACCTTATCGCATTAAGCCATACTATATCAGTATTTAGAAATTATTACTCATAACTGATTTATAGTGGTTGTCTATAACATCATATTAACCTAAAAAAAGATACGTACGTTGCTATATACGTCATAAAAAAGCTACGTATACGTCGTTATGACGTATATATTTTTGTGATTAAAAATGCATTAATTATTGTACAAGTGCGAATAAAACCATATCCAACTTATTACAGTCTTTGTGTAAGGAGTAGAAGTATATGTCAAGAGGATGGCAATCAGAGCAAAGATTATTTTGGTCTATAGGAAGACCATTAAAATATATGGGACTAACGCTTGATGAGTGGGGAGTAACACTTGCGGGCATCATACCTGGCATAATCATGATTAATAGCGGTATGGCAAGACTGGGATTAATTAGTTTCTTAATCGGAATAATTCTGTGTTACGTGTTTAAGAAGTTTAAAGGAGTTGCGGAGCATTTCCGTTTAGTTAGTTTCTTAGTAGCTCTTGGGGTATGGCAGGCATCTAAAGCATATCCAATGTTAAAAAGGAAAGTCATAGGAAAGTAAGAATTAAAGCCGAATTAAAACATAGTAAAAACACAAATAAAATGAAGCATTCAATTAAGACAACATCTATTCAGGAACTCGTTAAGTACAATAAATATCTTCTGATTACATGCGTGATCTTAGCAATTAGCACCTTAACCAGCTTAATTGCAGTAATCAGCAAAGAAGAGAGATGGGTACTAGTGCCGGCGTTAGAGCCTGAGCGAAAAATGAGTATATCAAGTCAAGGCTACCACCAGACTTATTTAAGCGAATGGGCGACTTTTGTGATGAGAAATTTATTTACTACTTCTCCAATGGAAGTTGAACGTCAAGTAGCAGATTTAATGGTGGTATCAAGTGCTACGACTGAATTAGAGCAATTTTTCAAAGAGCATATTAGGTATGTAGAAGGATCACAAATATCCTCTGTATTTTTTCCAAAGAAGATAGAAATACTAGATCAGGGTATTAGAGTTACTGGAACATTTAGATATTGGTTTGGAGATGACCAAAAGGACGTAGCATTAGAGAAGAGTTATTTACTTCAGTACAAGCTTGGAAGACGTAATTTGTTATTACTAACAAATGTATCCGAAGAAAAAGAACCAGAATCAAGGTAAGAAGATGTTGAAGAACTTTAGCAAATTACACAAGGCACTAATTCTAGTAGTTATATTTTTAGGGACTGATGCAGTTGCAGTTAATTATATGCTCAACGAAGAAAAGACTATAGAGCTACAAATAGCATCTGATGCTCCTACTAGAGTTAGTATTGATGGGGAAAAAATCAAAGATGTATTTTTTTATCCTGAAAGCTCGGCAGATGTGCGGCTTCATAGCAGCGGTCAATTATTCATTGTGCCAAATGTTAGACAAACCAAAATCTACATGACGTTAATTGGTACAAGAGGCAGCATGCAAGATATTGTTTTTAAAATTAGAGATCAGCAACCAAGTTCTATCAAGTTTTTAAAATTAAGCAATGAATGGGAGGATCAAAGTGGCAAACTACAAATAGCGAGTACTCAGCAACACCAGTGCAACAAATGCAACAATGCAAAAGTAAAGCCAAAAAGCATACAAAGAAAACGCATTAAATTCAATTTACCTTTAAAATTTAACAAATGTAGTACAAAACAAACCAGCAAACCAACTTCAAATGAATGCAGCAAGTATACATACAAGACAGAGGAAAGTATGACAATAAGAAGTAAAGAAAATGCTTAAAAACGAAATAACTAGTCAAAGCCGAAATATGCACAAAAAAAGTCTAAAAGAAGGAAGGAGGAACAAGTTTGTAAAAGGTCTATGCCTTGCTGCTTTAGTGCTGCTGCTTTCTGAAATGGCTTCAGCAACTACGCTAGAATCGCAGTTAGACAAAATAGCAGCATCATGTAGCCTAGATGAGGACAAAAGAAGCTTTTTGGGTGTAATAGCTACTATTGGTTTGATTTTAGTAATGTATCAATGGTGGATTAAATATTGCAGATCACCTACGGCAGACAAAGTAGAGCAAACTAGCAAGCCAGAGGTGACTAACAACGCTACAAGTCAACAAAAGAATGAACAAACAACCATAATTAATAAGGAGTACAATTAATGCTTAAAAACGAAATAACTAATCAAAGTAGCAAGCAACAGAAAAGTTTAAAAGAAGGCAGCATGCATCAGTTTGTAAAAGGTCTATGCCTTGCTGCTTTAGTGCTGCTGCTTTCTGAAATGGCTTCAGCAACTACGCTAGAGACGCAGCTAGATAAAATAGGCACATTATCAGGTGGAAAACTAAAGACAATAGGGATATCAGGAGCCACTATATTATCGTCTATTTGGGCAGTAGTTAGAGGAAATATCAAGCTTGCAGGAGCAATTGTAGCAATTGGTGTGATCTTAGGATTGTACTTAGAGTGGATTAATGCAGGTATGAAAGTATCGATGTAATCAAGGCTTTGAAATATCTAAGATCACAATTTGGCTCATATCATGGATAGCTGAAGAAGAGGAAGAAATGGAACAAATTACAATCAAGGGTAAGCAAGAAAAGGCAATACCAAGTGAAACTATTATATCAAAGGGAATTAGGGCGTATAAGGCACGCCCTAAGATATCCATAGCAATTACAGCATTAGTATTATTTGGTTTTGGGTTTTTGTTGTTAGGAAGCAGTAAACCTGAGCCGCAAGAAAGCTTGCCACCAAAACACAGCAGAACTAGTGATGGTATAATATCAGGTGTAGAAAAGGCGGTAGATCCAAGGGATAGGTGGACTAGTGAGCTAAGGCGTGAGATGGATCAGTTTAAGACGGAGCTTAAAAATATCATGCAGGAGCAGACAGTAAGTCAACAAGAAGAGATCAAAACCATCAAAGAAACGATAGATAAAATGCAGGAAAATATCTTAATGTCGCCTGCTACGGAATCACCTGAAGACCAGCTTACAAATATTTTAGAAGGTCAGATGGAGTTAAGAGGCAATGCAGCAGCATGGGAGCCACAAAACTATAATATGCCAGCTGCTCCAGTTAATCAAAACCGCAATATTGGTCATATTAGTTTAGAAGAGGACGAAGAAGATGAGAAGAACGTAGAGGAATATGTCACTAGCGGCTCTTTTGCAAGAGCTGTACTGATGACTGGTGTTGTTGTTGGAACTGGTACAAATTCTGCAAGTAGTCCTGAGCCTATAATGCTGCGGTTAGTTGATAAGGGGATTTTCTCAAAGGAATATAATACTAAGCAATTAAAAGAGGCGATATTAATAGGATCATGTAGTGGTGATATATCGTCTGAAAGAGCTAGATGTCGTTTAGAGACGATATCACTAGTAAATAGGGATGGATCAATAATTGAGAGATCAGTTAAAGGATGGTTAATTGGTGAGGATGGTAGACCCGGAGTTCGCGGAGTAATAGTAGACCGCTCATCTGACGTTGCAAGAATGGCAGTGGTTAATGGTGTGTTAGGAGGTATGGCACAATTCTTTCAGAATCAAGCAACAAATAGCGTGTTTCCGATTTCGCCGATTACTGGTCAACAAAATGCATTAAAAGGTAGCAAGGCTTTGCAAGGCGGAGCTTATGCAGGTGCTGGTAATGCTTTAGAGAAGTTAGCTGATTTTGCCATAAAAAGAGCGGAAGGCATGTCACCAGTAATCATGATCAGCTCAGGTAGAGTAGTAGATGTAGTATTTAGACAAGGTTTTTCATTAAAAAAAGATATAGAAGTAGTAAAAAATATTGGGATAACTCCTCCAACACAAACAGATTATTCAAATACTGCCCCAGTAGGGCAGAAAGTAGCAAGACCTGGAAATGTTACTCACCGTAATGTTATAAATTATAAGGCTAATAATGAATTCAAAAGGATTCTAAATGAAAGTACCAGTGCAATTGATCAGGTTGATAACTTAACTAAAAATAACCAAACAGCAAATAGCAGAGAAGCGGAGTTTTAGATGCATTACAAATACATAGCAATATTAATCATGAGTTTAATTCTTAGCAGCTGCAAGATGATGCCTTATCAGAGTCATTTTGATTGCCCAATTCCTGATGGTTTAAAATGTAAATCGCTTTATGAAGTTAACAAATTAGCCGATCAAGGCATATTTGAGCCAGAAAGTGATAAGACATTAAATCAGTGCTGCACCACATCCAAAAGAGGTTGTTAAATGTCAAGTTGGTCACAGGAACGATTTAATCAGGATTTTGGTAGAGAGTGTATAAGCAAGTATTTTGTGTATGAGTCATACGATCTAGACACAAAATTATTTTTCAACAGAGGATCAGTAGGTTTTGTCTTATATGGCATTCCTCTTGTTGGCACAAATATTAATGCTCAAAATGAGATATCAGAGTTTTTAAAAAGTGAAGAGAATTTGCCTGTTGATAGCAGTATTCAGGTTTTAATGATTGGTCTTAACAATGTTGCTCATTACTTGCATCATTGGCAGCATTTAAGAAGTGGTGCTATCTATCAGGAACTTGCGAGCAAAAGAGTAGAACATTTACAAAAACGAAGTAAGGAATCAGGAGCACTTAAAGACGTTATATTACTAATTTCAGTAACTATACCTGATACGAATACGTCAATATCAGACATGCAAAGAAGGCGGGATAATTTAAAGGACACATTTAACTCGATTGGATTATTTACGCAAGATTTAGATGCGATAGGGTTACTTAAATATATTAGACCTATTTTTGGCTATAGTTTTGCGGCTAATGAAGAAGTAAATGAGCATGATTTATTATCGCGTCAGATTGTCGGTAATGATTTTTCTGCAATAGAGGATAAGGACGGTATTACTGTAGAAAACGAACAAGGGAGCACAAAATATATTACGTTAGAAGCGTACAAAAGACCTAGACAATGGCGACTTAGTAATATGGATCTGTTTTTAGGTAATGAGCTCCGTAAAAACGAGTTAATCTCATCAAATTTTTTAATTCACTTTGGCGCAACGGTTTTACCGAGTCAGTCAGTTGCAAGAGCGGCAGCTCTTGCAAAGAGAGAAGCAATTGGCAGAAACATTGGTGCTGGGATGGGAAAGTTTTTTCCTGATCTGCAATTAGAATATGAAGATATAGACGCAGCTGTTGCACAATTACAGAGCGGTGACCGCTTAGTAAATATTTTGCTTAATGTCGTAATATGGGACTCAGAAGAGAAAGCAAAAAGAGCAGCATCTCAATTTGCAGCGATGATGCGAAGAAATGGTTTTAATTTTGTACCAGCATCTAATGATCACTTTGCCGTGCTTTTAAGCACTTTGCCTATGCAGCTTGTCGAGGAAGTAGAAAGCACGTTTTCAAAAATAGCTAAAACACTAGGCTTTGGCAAAACAGCTTATTCTAAAGTGATAGGTACTAAGGTTAGCGGTCTTGCATCTGCTTTAGTGGCTCACGGCATAGGTCATAAGACAGTATCAAGCGAGAGCAAAGTTTTAATGCCAATAGTAGGAGAGTGGAAGGGTGATATAAGATCACCTGGTATGATACTTGCAGGCAGACGAGGACAAATTATGTACTGGTCACCTTTTGGTGCTGCTCTTATGCCATCAGAAGCTAGTCAACAATTAGCACCAAATGAGAATTTTAATTTATGCATTGCTGGCGTGCCTGGATCAGGTAAATCTGTATTCATGCAGGAGTTAATGCTTTCAACCTTAGGCGTGGGTGGCAAGGTATTTGTTTTAGATTATGGTAGGTCTTTTAAGAGAAGCTGCATACTTCTTGGCGGTAATTATATTGAGTTTGACGTTCGAAATCCCATTTCTATTAATCCATTTTCAGAAGTGCCAGAAGGAGCATCTGAGAAAGACGCAGAAGCAAGAGCGGATTTTTTAGCAAGTTTTCCGTCAATAGTTGGCACTATGGCAGCTCCAAAATCTGGTACTAATGATTTGCAGCAACCGATGCTACAGCGAGCTGTAATTGAGGTATGGCAAAAAAAGGGCTCAAAAGCAGAAATCACAAATATAGCACAGTGGCTCAGTAATAGGAGTGAGGAGTATGCAAAAGAGCTTGGTAATATGTTATTCCCATTTACGAAAGATGGTCAATATGGAAGTTTCTTCAGTGGTAAAGCTGGATTATCACTGAAGAAAGATATCGTAGTTATTGAAACTGATCACTTAAGAAGTGTACCTGAATTATTAGCAGTAATAGTGCAAATAATGATTGTACATATTAACAGCAGTATGGTTAAGGGAGACCGCAAACGTCCGTTTTTAATAATGATAGATGAGGCGTGGAAATTATTATCTGGTAAAAGATCAGGAGATTTCATTGAAGAAGCTGGAAGAATTGCAAGAAAATATAATGGCTCTATTACGCTTGCAACGCAGCAATTAACTGATTACTTCAGAGGCGAGAGTTCAGCTGCCGAGAAGGCGTTTGAGAACGCTTCGCATAAAGTCATATTGAAGCAAAACGCCGATAGCTTTAAAGCAATGCGTGCAAATCCAAAACTTGCTGGTTTTGTTGACGAAGATTGGAAGCTTAATTTACTGCAGCAGATTCATTCAAATCCTCCCTATTATAGTGAGGCGGCAATTTATGGACCAGAAGTATCAGGCATTATTGGAAGATTAATCATTGATCCTTTTACGGCATTACTGACTTCAACTAATGCTCGAGATGTACAGGCTTTAGATGACAAAATGGAGCAAGGCCTAAGTGTACCTGATGCAATTAATGAAATACTACGCACTAGAGGTCTTGCTTAAACTATGAAACTCAATCTATTCGTAACTCTTGGTATACTCTGCATATGTCAAAATTCTGTTGCAGAAGATAGCATTAAGAAGATTAAGGATTACGGCGTTAAGGGACATGTTTTTGAAATCCAAGAAGAATCAATGCTGGATATGATTCAAGATAGGCTTTCTCAAGCTGAGAGTAGTGGCATGATTGAGAAGATGCAGAAACAATTTCAGCAAAAAGTTAACGCAAGACTTTTAAAACCTCAAGCAGTCGGTGGAATATCAAGAACTGTAGAGCCGCGAACATTTTACTTTGATCCAACATATACGCAAAGAAAAGATATTAAGGACGCACAAGGCAATATTTTAGTAGCCGCAGGTACTACAGTCAATCCGCTTGAAGAGCTTAATTGGGGCGAGCCTTTAATATTTATTGATGGTGAAGATCAGGAGCAAATAGATTGGGCGGTAAAACGCCAAGGCAAGATCGTATTAGTACAGGGAAGTGTCTTAGAAATAAGCGATACAATATCAAGAGCGGTATATTTTGATCAAGGCGGTAGTTTGACTAACAAATTCGGTATTAAACAAACTCCTGCAATAGTTGAGCAGGAAGGAACAAAACTTAAAATAGAAGAGGTAATGCTTTAGCCATTTAGCGGGTCTATAACTTGATTTCCAGATGTTAGGTTTGAAGATTTTATTAGCTACCAGCAAGATGAATAAAGGCAATGCGAGATTTGCTGGTAGCAGTGTTGAAACTTAATAAAATTACAAATTTCTGTCAAGTATAAATTAAAGTTGAAATTAGAAAAAGATAGTGACTAGCAAACTCAAAGGAACAACGTTGTTAGTAACAGGAGTTATAATAATGATATTAGGGGGTAAAACGAAAATACAAAACCTCCTAACACAAATAAGTAAACAGCACTCACCAGAATAAGTCAAAGAAAAACCGAAAAAACATGACAAAATATAAAGAGGCACAAGGGTTATTAATGCTATTAATTTGTATGTTGTTTTTGCTGCAACCTACCAATAGTTATGCTGCCGTTGGATGTGTCGGGCGGATGATAAGTCCTGTAACAGATGTGTGCTGGAAATGTTTATTTCCAATTACTATTGCAGGAGTCAAAATAGCATCGAGCCCAATGGCTGATACAAAATCACCAAGAGATATTGTATGTGCATGTACAAGACCAAATATTCCGCTGCCAGTTCCTGGCATTCCTATAGGATTCTGGGAACCTGTAAGACTTGTAGATGTGACAAAATCTCCAATGTGTATGGTGAATTTAGGAGGTTTAAAGGTAGGTAGCAGCATTAAGCAAGGTATCAAGGATGATGGTGAGGGGACAGCATTTTACCACGTACATTGGTATATATATCCGGTTTTATACTGGCTTGAGATATTATTTGACTTTGTGTGTCTTGAGATGTCACAGGTGGATATAGCGTATTTGACGGAATATGACCCATTATGGGGTGATGATGTAAAAAGTACCATCTTAAATCCTGAGAGCATGTTATTTAAAGCAGCAAGTATTGCATGCATAGCTGATTGTATTAGTTGTAGTAGCGGTAGTTTATCAAATGATGCGATGTTTTGGTGTGCAGGTTGTCAGGGAGGATTATACCCTTTTACTGGCACTTTAGCCCACCATAATGGCGGAGTTGGTAGCTCTGCATTAATTGTATCAAAATTCATAGCTAAGATGCATAGAGAGTTATTGTTATGGGGATACGTTGGAAAAAGGGGATTATGTGGCAAATATCCAATGCCAGTAATTAAGAAAAGTCAGTATAGATTGCAGATGACATATCCAGTACCAGAGACTATAAGCTGCAAGAAGATTGGCGAGAGCGAAACCACGTGGCAACATGGACGTGAGTTCCCTGTGAAGGGTGAAGATTCCGGCTATTTAATATGGCGTAAACGCGACTGCTGTTTACTGTAAAAATTAATAGGTTAAGTAATGATTTTAAGAACAATATTATTAATATTCCTTATATTTATAGGAAGTACGACACCCGCAAGTAACAGATACATCTTTGTATCATTTTCAATGCCTGATGAGGCTTTAAAAGCATATTACAGAGAAGCAGAAGAGTTGCAGGCTACTTTAGTAGTAAGAGGTCTTGTTAATAATAATTTTCTTGAAACAAGACAAAAGGCATTAGACATTGCAATTAACTTTAATATAGATCCTGAGTTATTTGAAAATTATAGCATTAAATCAGTACCAGTAATTATTGAGGATGATGAATTTACTGGCATTAAAAAGGTTAGTGGCCATATACCGCTTAAAGATGCTTTAGAGTTATTTAAGCAAGGTTAATAATATCTGTGAAAAAAGGATTATTTAAATTTTTCATTTTCTGCCTAGTGGCTTTAGCAATTATATTAAACGGATCTAATATTTTTGCAGATATCAATGATAAGCTCATGATGCAAGGATATTTTGACCAAGCAGAGGATTTTAAAGAGGTTACTGTTTTAAGTAACCCAGAAGAAATAGACCCTGAAGGTAGTATTACTAAAAGCAGTGATGATTTTTCTAATTTAAGTAATATGCGGGATCAAGAGCTAACGCATCAAGGTGCAAATCTACTAAATAACAGCGAAGATGGGGAGTTATTAATAGAGAGTAGCATTGCTAAGAGTAACGCAAGTCATGAGCACTCAATCGATAATGATAATGCATTAATTAAACAAGCTCAGGAAATCGCAAACGATCCGCTTAAAGTAACAGAAGGGACGTATTATTCTGCTACTGAGACTTCAAGCAAGACGACCATTTACAAGAGTTGCACCGAAGGAGGCGAGATTACGTTAGATGTCATCAGACAATTAAACATAGAGCCAGAGTTGGTAGAAGAATTCGGCAACTTCCAAGATAAGGATATGAGTATTTCAAGCAGCGATATAGATCCAGCTTGGACAAAGCGAGTCGGGGATAGTAGTGGCGGCCAAAATCATTCTTGGAGTCATGAGTATACTAGCATTAATGACAAAGACGAAAATGTACAACGCGGATTAAAAAATATGTTACTTAGCAGACTGCAAGTATCAGATGACCAAATAGCAGATGATATTACGATTGGTTATCAGGAGGAGCAATGGGGTCTGTTTAAAGGCTTAAAACATTTAGGCAATGTAAGTAAATTACATTTTAAGTTTAGAGAAAAGTTAGAAAAATTTAACATCAAAGATGAATACTGGTCAATATATCCTGAAAGAGTAGAAGAGTTGGTAGCAAGCCATGAATGTAGTGAGATATCAAGGATTTGTTTAGATGCTACGTCTAAAACATATCTTGGCAAATACACGGTTAATAGACAATGTTTTAAGGAGCAAATTAAATATCAATGTCAGATAGAACCTCAAAATGGCTGTAGAGCATTAAAGCAGCAAGGTTGCAATTTAATCGGCAGTACCTGCCTGCAATATCTTGGTAATTACTGCTTAAAGTGGAAGCGAGATTTTGAGTGTCATGGGATGAAATCAGAGATGGATTCTATGATTAAAGACTCAGAAATATTTTGTTTAGGAGGGGAGTGTTTTAATCCTACAATAGCGCGGAACGCAGATATAGAGAATGTTTCTTATTTATCTCTTTTAAATGAAATGAAAAAGGACATGCAAGTAAATCCAATTTCAGTATTTAAGGGAGCGGTAAATAGTTGTAGGAAAATCAACATAGGAGGTTTTATTAATTGCTGCGAGTCTATGAAAGGGTGGGGCAGAAATGCGGGTCTTGCTAAATGTAAAGCTGAAGAGAAATCATTAGCATTAAAACGCTCTAAAGGACTATGTACATATGTTGGTACTTATTGCTCCAAAAAAGACCCTATTACTAAAAGATGCATCACCAAAAAATCTAGCTATTGCTGCTATAATTCAAAGCTTGCAAAAGTCTTTCAGGAGCAGGGACGCATGCAACTAGGTATTAGTTACGAGAGCCCGCAAAGTCCAAATTGCAGAGGTCTTACAACAGAAGAACTGCAAAAAATAGATTATTCAAAACTTGATTTAGAAGAATTATTTTCTGAGATGCTTGAAGACGTACGCTCTAAGATCAACAAAGGTTTTTCAAAACAGATGCAAGATCAAATGCCGAATATGCAATCAGATATCAAGGTAAAGGATCGCAAGGCATTAACATATTGAAGCTATTAATTACTCTTTATGAATTATTTTCTTAAAATCTTAGCAAGAAAAACGATCAAATACCTAATGATAGGTAGTTTGTATTTAGCAGGTTTTGCCGTTACGGCTGAAGACTTAAAGCTAGATACTGCAGCAGATAGGCAGCAAAGAGTACAACATTTTAGTCAGGATTGGCAGGAAAATCCAGAAGGATTTTTATGGTACAACGAGGCGGAGGTGCAGCAAGAAACTTTTAAAAAACCAACAACAAGTATGCAAAAGCAAGATGTAAATAATGCTGAAGTAAATGCGTTAACACCAACACTTGATAGATTAAAAAAGAATTTTGATACAGCTCTAAAAGTTGCCATAGATAATCCAAACTATGAGAATGTTACTAAAGCACAGAGATTGCAAAATGAAATATTTATCAAATCTCAGGAATTTGCCAAGATTTGGCAATTAGTATCGCTGTTAGATCCAAGTTTAAGTAGTAGTGATATGCCATCTAATGTCTTGCAAAAAAGAATATATGATGAAGAACAAAAAATAATAAATCATCAAAAACTTCAGGATATTAGTCAGAACTGGGGGCTTATTTTCCAGGTCAGTTTTAATTGCAAATATTGCAAAACCTTTGCTCCTATTGTGAAAGATTTTGCTAAAGCTAATGGCTTTCAGGTGATAGCAGCTTCAAGTAGCGGCAATAGTTTTGAAGGCATTAGCGGCATTAAAGATGGTCCTTTCTTAGCCCAATTAAATCCAGCAATGGAAGTGCCAGTATTATACTTAATAAGTAGCGATAGCAAATATATATATCCAATAAGTAGAGGCATTACCAATGAGGACGAGATCGAACATAATATTCTTGCAGTGCACTCATATCACATGCAGGCAAAAAAGAATTTAAGGTAAGTAATTATGCATATTGTGCGAAGCTTCAAACAGAAAATATTAGTCATAGTGACTATCGCTACTTGCTTAAGTCAAGAGAGTTCTGCATGGGACATTAAAGATGCTTTCAAAGGATTACATAGTAATTACACCAAAGCAGGATCATATCAAGATCAAGCAGCTGGTTATTATTCAGGAGGAGGATTATCCATTAGAACGGAACGCACGAGGTTTAATCCTGTATCAATTACTCCTCCGGTGCTGACGATGGGTTGTAGCGGCATTGATAGCTATTTAGGCGGTATTTCTTTCATCAAGGCTAATGAAATGATGAAGCTAATGAAAAATATTGGCAAGCAAGCACCTGTATATGCGTTTTCTTTAGGTTTAAAAGTCTTTGCTCCTCAAATAGAAAATGCTTTGAAAGATTTAAGGAATCTTGCAACAAGTGCTGCTCAGTTTGCTCAGAGTGATTGTAAATTACTACAATCTCTTTTTGCTGCTGGAATGCCAAGAGACTCAGCAGTTGAAGAAGCAGTATGTAAGGATATTAGAGGAGGCAATCAAGGTTTTGATTATTTTGGAGCTTGTAAGAAATGTGCTAGTGCTGCAGAGCGAAAAGCTGCAATTAGAGAAATAGAAAAAAAAGATCCAGAGCTTATGATCGGGAATTATAATCTATTTACCAAAGCCGCTGAAAAAGCAGGTATTCCGTTTGATATGAGAGATAGTTTAATGTCCATGACTGGTACTATTATTGTCAGAGAAAATACTGTCTTCTTTCTGGAATCATTGGTGAAAGACGAAAAAAACTGGTTATCGCAACTTAATGGCGGTCCTGATGCTTCAGAATATAAATGTGATGAAAATACCAAATGTTTAAACGTCACATTACTACAAGATATTAGCATTACGCCAGAGAACTCATTTGCAGGCAAGGCTCGCGTGAAACTTGATGATATCAAATTAAAGTTCCTCAATAACGCAGAGTTCGATCAAGATAATTTAAATTTCTTATCATCTATTGGCTCTGCTTTTCCAATATTTGATTATGCCTCACTAGAAGCTATATCAGGCGTTACTATACTTGATAATTCATCTGAGCTAATTGCAAGTTATGTTTTATTGCAGCATTTAAAGGAAGTAGTTGGAGAGATAAGAAAAGCAGTACAACTGCTTAAAGCAAAACAAGTATCAGATCATCATATCAAAGATTACTTAAAACAATTAGACAAAATACAATTACTTGCCTCTGAGAAATGGGGATTACTGCTAACTAAGAGTGATCAAATTGAGAAAAGAGCAAGATTAATAGAGCAGCATTTAATGGCAAGAGGAGGTAGAGGTTAAAATGGAGGATTTAAATAGTTGGGTAGTTTACAGCTTTGGTAGTATTGATGTTTTATGGCGGACATTTAACGCAATTAGCATGATATGTGCTTCAGATAGCACATATTTTACCTCTGTATCTAAATTTGCATTAACAGTAGGTGGTTTATGGGCGGCTTGTAGAGCTATTTTTAAAGGTAATATTGGTATTTTTGCCACGCAATGGTTTTTCCCGACATTTTTCTTATTTGTCTTAATGTTTGTGCCTAAAACTACAGTATGGCTAAAGGACGAAGTAGCAAATCAGCAATACAAGGTCGATAATATCCCTGCAGGAATAGCCATAATAACATCAGTCTCAACATCCTTAAGTCACGCTTTAGCTGAAAGGATAGAGACATATTTTAGAACAGCAGATCCAGTAAATCCGGCAAGTGATTTTCCTCCAGGTCAAAGTAGCATCATGTTTGGAGCAAAGGCAATAGGTAAAATTAAAGAGATCCAAATACAAAATCCAAACACACTAAATAACACCAAAGAGTTTTTAAGACAATGCTTTCAAAAACCTTATATAATTGGTGATCTACAAGGTAAGAAATCTCTTGCACTCGCAAGTGAAAATATCTTACAATTCATAGAGGAAAATATGCCAAATAATTTCGGCATATACTATAAAGGTCCAAATGGAACGGACAGAGCTGTTTTTAAGTTATGTAAAGAGGCATTGCCTTTAATCAAGGCAAGTATTGCTGGGGAAACCAATGATGGATTAATTGGCAAATTCGGCGTTGCAATTGGCATGCAGAATAATCGTGATATAGCGACTCGTTTAAAAGCTATTACTGCAGATACTTTAAGCTTTTTAAGAGCTGATCAACAAGACTTAAATGAATGGATGCAGCAGGCGATGCTTTTAAATGCCAATAGAGAAGCACTTGATGATTGGCGTGAAAAACTATCGATGAATAGGCTATATCCAGAATTAATTAGTATGCACGCTACAAGAGGAATGTTCCAGCAATCTTTCTCATATTTAGTAGGCGGTAAGATGGCAGAGGATTTTTTAAGCATCATGCAAGGCGTCGCATTTTCACTAATAATTAGCTGTATGGTAGTAGTACTTCCACTCACTTGCCTTGTTGGAGGTTTTAAGTTCTTCCAGTTTTGGTGTAACTTTACAATATGGGTTTCATCATGGCCAATATTCTACTCTATAGTGCACTGCTTAGGAATGCTATCATTATCAGGCAAGGTAAGCGTATTTGGTGGTAATGGTATGAGCATCCTATCACAAGGCTCATATTCAGAATATGCATTAAACACTTACGCGACATATCAGATGCTTGGTTGTTTAGTACCTCCGTTATCTTGGGCGTTATTTAAAGCATGCTCACATGGCATGTCTATTCTTGCAGGTCAGTTCTCGCCGCTTTCTGTTGCAAGTAGCGTTGCTGCTGGAATCGCTGATAATAACTTAAGTATGGATAATGTAAGTATTGGTAATAGAACCATATCGCAGCAGAATCTAGCACCATCTTTAATGATGGGTGATGGTATTATTGATGATGGCGGTATGAGAGTAACTACTACTGATGATGGCAGACAGTTCATTACCGAAAGCGTTGATACATTAAGCACAAACTTTAGAGCTTCAGACTTATTGCAAAGTAGTTTGTCAGATCAATATGCAGCAACTAGCAGCAGGTTAAACTCGCTATCGTCTAAAGACTCAATGCTGCGTACCATGTCAGGTCAACAAGCATTAGAGCTTGCAAGCCGCCTAACTGTAGAAGAAGCCAGATCAATCGGGATATCAGAGCAAGAGCAAATGCAGTTTAAAGATGCGATCAGTGCTGATAGTGCAATTAATGATATTACAAGCACAAAAGATGGCAAAGACACCGCTACTAGCAATGAAGCTAGTGTTGGCCTCAATGTTCTAGGTTTTGGAGGAGCAACCGCAAGAGTATCAGCGTCTAATAGCTCTGGTAGTGGTCATGAAGACTCAATAGCAAAAAAACAAGCTATTAGCAATATGCTTGAAAAAACAAAATCTGCACTGCAGGAAGGTAGATTTAACAGTTCTAACAGTGCCACTCAATCACTTGCAAGAACATTAAGTCAGAACTATCAGGAACAAGAATCTATTGGTAGGGAAATATCGGATGCAATATCGGCTCAAGACCAGTTAAGTAGAAGCCGTCAATATGTAGCACAAAATGCAGCTACTATTGACCGTAATATGAATGAGCCAGTACTAAATGCTATAATAGATAGTAAAATTCCTGGCGTTTCAAGTAAGGAGCAAGCTGCAAGATGGGCAAGAACCCATATACATGAAGCAGCATCTATTGCAAACTCAGTAATGCCCATCGATAATATAGCATTAGATAGCGGCAGACATTTAAGTGGTATTAGCTCGGATGTAAAAAATATACCAATGCGTAGTGAGCAGCATTTAAAAGATGAATATCAAATGCATACAAGTAAAATAGAAGCATCGGCTGACAAAATAAATAATAAGCAGGAAGTAGCTTATCAAAGCGTTGAAACAAGATTAAATAATAACCTAAGTAACAGCGAAAAAGAAAACTACAATCACTTAAATAATACTGCTCATCTCGTAGAGCAAAAAGGAAAGAAAATAGAAGAAAAATATAACAATACAATAGACTCAACGTTAGTGAGAAGTGGAGGTGAAATTGCAGACAATATTAATAATACTCGTGCTCCTGATATTCAGACACAGAAAAACCATAAATAATGTAATACATACTAATTCTAAGATGGAAAAAGGGTTAAGGATGATACGACTGTTTTGGTTAGAACATCAAAAGCATAAGACTCAATACCCAAATCATTTAACTGGTTTTAATACTGGTGGGATGATGTCTAGCACCCAAACAACATCAATAATACATACACCATGGAATCATAATATCGCATATAGTAATTTGCCTGGTAACGTCTACTATAACTCTAGCCTCGAAAATAATTAAGTACTAAGAGCACTATAAAATGAACATACAAGAGCAAGGTAGATTTACTAGGGGTGCGCAAATCTTCGCACACCAGATTAGGATGCTTACGCAAGGCATTACTAATGCACTAACAGTGAGTCTTACTGCATCATGTATGTGGCTCATATTTAGAGTTCTGCAGAAAATCAATATATTAAGCCTATATTATTATTTCATAGCATGCTACGTACAGCTAAAGCTTGCTGTAGGACAGCATTTCTATGATATCTCGCAAATCGGTATAACATTCTATGATGTGAAAGGACAGGAATGGATATACCGCTCTGCAGAGGAGTTTGTTCATAAGTTTTGGTATGTAACAAAGCATGGTGCTCAGATTACCAGCTTTGGCTCTTGGCTCACACGTTCTGCTGCATTTGAAGTACTTTGTGTTTTTGGTTTAACCATGTCTGGTATTACCATCTTTTTTTGGTATAGAGGCATCAAAACAATAGGTAGTCAGAAATTAAGAGGCATGGATTATGTTGAAGCTTCAGAGCTTACAAAAATCCTCACAAAAGAAAAAGTAGCATCTCACATTAAGTTTGCAGGACTTCCTATCGTAAAGGATAGCGAAAGACAGCATATACTCATTACTGGTACTACTGGTACTGGTAAGACTAATATGCTTAATGAGTTATTGCCTCAAATACGAAGCAAACAGGAAAAACTGAAGTTTTGACAAAATCCTTTCCATAAGGAGAAATGTATTCTAATTTTTTTATACTTTTTTAGTAATAACAAAATTTATTTATTCTATTTGGGTGCATAATGTATCAAAAACTGTAGCAATTTTGTCTAATATTGCTGGTTTATACTCACTAATATTATTGGGTAATTCTAGCTTTTTATTAAATGAGGTTTTGGTAATTTGATTACTTCCATCAAAACTTGATTTTATTGTAATTTCCAACTTACCGTGTTTATTACTTTTGCGTATTACTGGTGCAAATGGTTTGACCTGATGATTATTTCTAATATTTCTATGATCTG
>JABFQA010000306.1:0-21941 GCA_022817065.1 Probaryconus sp. ZL-2020
ATAATTAATAACAATAATTAGGACTTAATGACGTTCTAATATTAATAAAATTTAAGGAATAATTTCCTGTATAAAGATTAGATACATAGGATTATAAGTTAAAAAAAGGTTAACATAAAAAGTTAGTGGTTATACTATTGTGACGTACCTATTCAAACTTCAACGTGGTGATAAAAAGCTTCGTATTTAATAATTTATATTAAAGTAATGTTTGTATAGTCCGGAGGATACATATTTTTTGTAATACCATATTGTCGAAGTTTATTGTATCATTTCCCGAGGATATACTATAATTTTCTTAAAGAAAAATATGCTCATAAGTTTCAATGTAACTGAATTTAAACTGATAGACATATACTTAACACGTAAAATGAGATAACATTAAACAATGAGATAATGCATTAAACATTTGAAAAATTTTAAGCTTTCAATTAAACTGAAATTGCCTTTCTAAAATTTATCATAGAGTGTTTCTTTAAATCAATGCAAACAACTTATCGTGAACAACTAAATAAAATTGTAACAGATATGTTTAAAATGAAGATGAATTCATAATGAATCCCAAGAGCCGTGTTCGATCGAGTGAAAAAGTATCACCAATCAAAAGCACACGAAACTTGATTGCGGAATAATGTGTCTGATCATTCAATTTCGAACGAGAGACCTCTTTCACACGGCAACCAGCCTCATAATGCCTTGATTTTCGATCGTGCGAACGTTGCTTAAATATAATGTTGATCGTGATTAGCGTTGATCAATGAGCATCATTTCCCGTCTAACTTCATTTCGAGTCGGCGAGAATAAGAATGAAATGGGGGCAGTATCCTTCGCATATGATGTCTGCCAATGGCTGATACCATTTATTTTCGATTAATTGCTTTTGTCTCAAACGGCCGCTACCAGCATTTTCTTAATATAACAATTTCATTACGTGATCAGAATTCAATCCATTTAAAGACTTCATATATGTATTAACACATCTGTATCAGAGCGTACATTTTTTCTATCGTAAAAACAATTTTAATTGCAACAACTTTTAATTTTCAAATGAACTTTTAACAATCTTCGTACAATTTATTTATAAATGCACTTGATTTATGTTTAATTATTTGGTTGCATTGCTATAAATATTTGTATGTTGAATTGGCAATTAAATTCCGAGGCCAATGATGAATCACATGAAATAAAGGTTTTTAAAATAATAGAAATCGTAGGTTTGTTGGAATGAGTTAGGAATGCCATTGAATTTCTTTGACCTATCGAAGTATAATAAAAGTATTACTTTTTTTCACTATTCGTAAAAGTCTGTATCGGAAAAGTTTCATAATGAAAAAAAAAAAAAATCTTGTTCACGAATAAATTGCTCGCGAATATAAATAGTAAATCTATAAGAAACTTTAATTTTTAATTCGTAATTTCTTTCTGTTACAATAAATTTTTTCTAAAAGCATTGATCCGGTAAATTTAAATTCGTCAAATATTCTTTTTTAATGCAGATGTCGAAGATAATGTCTCACATATCGTGATCAATACGTTCACTTTTCGACTCGGTAATGATTCCCATTGCATATTACTTTCATTGTGCAAGATATTCATAAACATATATTGACGAAGATCTTATTACTATGCGAAATCCACGATGCTTTGTGAATTGTGATTTGGATTTGAATTTTATCGTGGTGTTATACATATGGAATATTATCATAGATGTACAGAATGTAATTTTGTGAGATTTTTAAGAAATATAGTTATCGAAGAATCTGACATTTTTTCTGATATTAATCATTTAATATTAATGGCTGAAAAAAATGCATAATTTTCCTTCTCTTGATAAATCTTTCTTCTGCTCTATCTCTCTTTATTTTTCCTTCCACTTTCTTAATATCTCTGTGCAAGTAAGCACACAGCAGTCAGATGCGATATTAATTAGTTTTCGATAGTTCACACGCTATGACTTTATCGCTTTTCCTGCAACTGCCATTTATTTTTGATCTATTTATTTCGAGGCTATCTTTATGCTTCTTTCCTGTGCTATCTTTATTGCGTCAGCGTAGAATTACATTTACACGAACCAGGACAATTTCTTAACAATGAAATATAAAAAAAAAGAACCTTTGCACGTGAGTACATTACATATTTTGTCAGTTCTATATATTGCAGGAATAATTAAGAGATAACAAAAAAGTTGAAAGAAATTGATGTCGAGTATAAAGTTGCATTCAGAAAAAATGCACTATTGGTCAATTTTATATAGTTCTCGTATCGGAGTTTGTATGCTTTGTGTCATAAAGTAAAAAAACCGAGCAATAAAAAATTGGATCGTTTTTATTAACTCTGATATACTTTTTAATGCAAATTAGATTATCACGGATATTAGAAAAATATCCGTGACACAATAGCAAAGCTATTTTTAATTTATGTCGTTCACACGTACGTACATTGTATTTAATCGTGAATTTAAAATTATTAATTCGGAATCATTGTAATTCTTTCTGCACAGCCTATAAAATAATATTTTCCTCAATAATCAGGGTTGAGGCAAAAAAGTTTGATGATTGAATTTCTATATAGGTTTTATGTGGCGTTAAAAATTTTAGGTGTTTTTATGATATTCGTATGCAACAGGAATTTATGACGTGCAATTACATTGGAACTTGCATTATATCAACATAACAGTACATTTATTTTCTATGAGACCACCCCTGGAACGGAATAACATTTATCAGGAAACATCGCGATTACTGTACGTATAATTATATTATTAACATTTTTCTTAGTTTTATTTCTTACACAATATTTATTACCATGTCTTCAAAAGTATAACAATATTTCCGATTCTGAAATTTTCTTGATTGTTACAATACTAATTATTAATAAAAAATTAACGAGCAAATAGAATAATTCTTAAAAAAGAAATAATTAAAATTGAAAAGAAAATATTTCTTTCTTCTTATTATTTCTTTACCTGATAAGAGGTTTCTATTTTTTTTTCATATTAGATTTCATTAGTAATTTGGATTTCAAAGGAGAAAGATATTTGTTCGGGATTAACAAGATGTAAGTAACGAACATTCTATTTTTTTTTTTTGTAACAGATTATTTTTTCTAATAAAAATTTATCGATCTGTGAAATGTACGAGTATTTGTATGTTTCCAAGCGGTGCCATACCAAAGCCATCCAGGTCGCAGTTCGATTAACTTTTTACCATCGTTACTTGGGTATGTAATTTTAATCAGTTAATTATTATATTAATTCAATAAATAAAATGTATCCCAAATATTAATATTTATTAGTGTTATTATTCGTTGAAATTAATATGGAAAATTTGTTTAAAACTCAATTATTCAATAATTCATTACTGTTAACTTTAGCTTTGTTTATTCTATAGAATATGTGACGTTATATATTCTATATAATTATTCAACTAAAGTTAATACACGTTATGGATTATATTGCTGTTAAGCAGATAGTGAAAGATTTATCATAGCAATAAAATCATTACAGGAAGTATGTTATGCAATTATGTATTAAATTTCGCGATACTATCTGCATATCATCAAAATTGAAAGGATATTTTGTGTTTTCTAAGCAAATATTTGGATGAATTTGAATGATTTTCTCGGTTAATTTATCGCGAAATTAAATGGTTATATTTTTTATTGATTAATTCAACGATCTAATATACACTGAAACTTTGTTTATAATTAAGATGGTTGTAATTCTTTTATTACGCATTCGATAGTTTCGTTAAGAAATACCTCGATTAAGGATTATACTTGAAATATATGAATACAAGTGTATAATAAAAATAACGATAAAACACGCTTAATTAAAAATTGTGAGGTTCATTATATTCTGAATTAGAAAAAAGCTTTTTATTTTTGAGGCTATCATAGTTACCTCAACTATAAAACGCCATTTGGTTAAAAGAATTAATTAGGCTCGAATATCTGATAAACCACAATCGCCGTGGCAAACATCGCGTGACAGAACCTTTTATTATTTTTCAAGAACTTTTAAAGTTAAATCCACAATAGACCGCGACAAACATTTGGCGTGTTTATTTCGTAGACATTATTCTATTTTTTTAAGTCTGCAGATTTCACACAACAATGTAACAATTATTGACTTTGAATTAATTGAAAATTCAATTACTGTGACGGGATCAAATCGATAGCAACACTATGATCAATGTGAATAAATTATTTAGCTGTGTGAGTTTTGTTCGGACAAATTGAATAAAGCAATTTCTACAATGATAATACAGTTTAAACAGTCGTGCATATTCGCTTGAATAGACAAGTTCAATTTTGTGGCACGGTGTTTCAAGCCTCATGGAAATCCACAGTTTTTTTCATTTACAATTGAAACGTTCTTGCTTCCATTCGCCCATTTTTCTATAGCGCTTCAAACATCCACCAAATTGAAAACGAAATTTGCTTATAAATATTATAAATTTTGTTCGTTTCATTTTGTATCTATAAAATTCATTTTGTTTTCTTGTTCCTTTTTTTTCGTAATTTCTGTTTTTCTAAGTTGTTAATAAGTGATAAAAGTATAGGACTTTTTTATGGCAAAGTTAAGAAACGCAAAGGAAAGAATCATTTATTGGTTTCACCGTTGGAAAGTTTCAAAGTAATGTATTATATAACATTTTTCATAAACAAATAACTTTACTTTATATTAATAAATTATTCTTCATTACGAAACAATTACGAAGAATATAAACTTTTGTGTTCGCCTGTAACATTGAAACCACCTCATATTCTAGTTGCATTTATTGCACATACTCCATAAATAGAATTTTTCAACATCAGGCACATTATTATAAGTTTCCGAAATATTATGTTGGAGGTTTTTGTCTTAAAAGGTTGAAGTAGGTCAAAACTTTTTCTTCTCTTCTTCGTCTTCTTCTTCTCTTAATTCAAAGTTTCTTTTCATTGTTCTCTAACGAGATATGCATCGAGTTCATAAGCGAGTTTGACGAAAATATATATATATTATCATACAATACGATATAAATTTTAAAAGCATAGTTTTATAATTCTTCGGTTGAGCGATTAATATATTCTTATCTTTTCGTTGTCTGTAATTAGTAATGCTGCGAATTAGAGCCTGCCGCACATGAAATTATAACCATTTTACAGTTAATTATCGCGATGGAATGAACATTTTCATTTCAAAGCCAAAGAGTTTATAACTTGAAATAAATTGTGTAAAAATCAATTCATTGCGATGCAATACAAATTACAAACTAATAGATATAAAAAATTGTTTACTTCTTTTTCAAAAGTGAGGTATAAAAATTTTCACGTCGTTATATATTCCAAATGCTTTAAAATGGTTCAAGTCGGCATTTAAAACGTCTTTGATTTATTTCGGCGTTCTTTAAGTTTATGTTCAGGTCCAATAACTTTCAATTCTGGAAGGATTAAAAAAAAGGAAGCCAGCGAAAAAATGTTTTCATTGTACGCGCCGGCGTTATAAAATTGAGGGTCGTTTTACCTTTTCTCTCATTCAAACATATTTTTATTTTTTGTTGTAACGGGTACGTTAGTGGCATCTATGACTCGTAATAAAGTTTTATGGTTATTACAACTATCAAGTAACCCAACCCTTAAGTGAAAACGACCGGTCAAATCAAAAATATACTAAGAAAATTTCACGATTTCTTAATCACGTTGTCACTTACGAAACAAAGAAAATTTTTTTTCCACAGTTTTTCTGATGTAAAAATTTAGTACAAAGAGTCTCACGAATAAATACATTGAGCTGTTAACAAAAAATTAAATTGCCCCGATTCGATTAAATATTGAATATTGAAGAGTTCCAGTTTTTGACCCAAAAGATTTTGTTCGATCGCTGCTATTGTTTCAGTAAGTTGTACTTTGAAAAGCACCAGGTAAAAAAGTATATGACGTTTTACATCATAAGCATCGTTAAAGTACAGTTGGCTCTGAGTTATTCCGCCTCGAAAGTATTGCACCTCTGTCCTGTGCCGCGTGAAATTCTGTGTGGCATTCCGCAACGGAAGAGTAGTTCAATATTCATAGTTGATAGTACCGCGGGAAACACGGTTAAAAAGTTATTGAATTTACTCCAAAGAATGTCAGCACTTTATGAAAGAAAATGAAGAATAATTTTATTAATTCACGAAAGAAAATGATCAGTTTTATTTTACGTCCCATTTGAATAATTGTATGGTAGTTACAATTCATCATAAAATGGTTGTTTAAACAATTTTCTTTTTTAAATTTTTTGACGTAGTACAAAATTGCTTATAGTTTTTACAATCTTATTTTCTCGTAGCGTAAAGCTACAGACGTTTTAATTGCAAAATTTAGAAATAAAAGGTAAAGGCCTGTAATAAACAATAATTTATCATCCATTGTTACTTTTTAATAATTAATAATGTGGGATTGAAATAATGAAATTAAGTAAGCTCGTTGAAAAAGTGGGATTTATATTATCCTTTTACTATGTTTGTGCGGGAGAAAATGACTTTTACAACACAATAATCGTAAAGCAATAAAGGGAGAAGAAAAATGATAAAATACTGTGATGTCATTCCCGAATAGCTATCAAAAAGCATTTTCCACTGGTACATTTCACAATGTTATTCGTAAATGAAAGTTGCATAACATTCCAATCCTGACAATGTTAAAAATTATAAACTTTTATTCTCTTCATTATTTATATTATCTTTTACGACTTTCAATACCATTGTACCATAACTGTTAACTAAAAATAAACTTAATGCAACCCAAATTAAAAAGCCACGTGAAAAGCTTTATTATCAAGATGGGGAAAAATTAAGAATTTGTTTTCTGCTTTATATTATATTTCATTTAAATTTATGTTAATGAAATCATTTGTTTTTCTCATAAAATGAGTAAGTTGTTTAAATTAATTAATTAAATAAGTTAATTAAAGTCTATTATTAAAAGTTTAAAAATGAATGATGTTTCAACAATGTGCCGTCTGATATAAACTCAATTTAAAAATTAATAAATAATTCACATCGGAGCTTTTTTCACATTAAACTTTTTAATGAAAAAAACAACAACTGTCGAATGAATAGTAATGAATAGACGTCACGTGGGCAGATTAAAGCAACAGGTTTTCCTAACAGTACATAACATTTTCAGCCCCGTTTTCTCGAATCAATATACAATTTTCATTCGCCAATTGTTGCCAACATAGATCTCGTATTCAATAAACAAATGATTCGCCAGTTTTCTAATTGTTAAAATTAACACAATTAAGGAATATAAATTTCCGTTGGAATCATAAAACCTTTTATAATCTCCGCAGACAATTCGATATAAACCTTTATGCTCGAGTTTACGCGAGCAAATAACTTTTCTTAATAGAAAATTAACATGCCCCTTTCCCCCCCCCCCCGTCGCTCCAACGCGCGCGCTTTCATTAACCCACCGTAATATACTTTTCAATGAAAGAACCATCGTGTTATTCATAAAAATAATAAGGGGAAAAAAAAGCAAGCCACAAAATCCTAACGCCACCGACCAATTAAGAGTTAGCAAGAATTTTCTTTGAAAATTCTAGATGGTTAAGCAACATTACCGATCCATCGGAACGTTATCAAAATGTTTTAATAAATCATGAAAAGGTAATTTCGCGTCTTGGCGTATCTTAATCAATACATCACCTAAAGGAATTAAGGAATATGCCTTACGGAATATGTCTTATATCACCTTAAGGAATATGCCTATATAGGAAAAATTAAATATAATAGAAAATTGTTCTAAATTTGATACTTTGCGTAATTTTGCACAAATGTAATTTCGATGCAATTGATACTTAAACCACTTTTGCAATTATTTGTTACGTCTCCTTAAAATTTTAAATGCAAATTTACATCTCCACTTTCAGCATCGAGAGCAATAGATTGCTCTAAATGACCAATCTATAGATAGCTATTAATGAATAGATACGATTCCCTTTATAAAGTAAGAATTAAATTTTCATATTCCTTCCTGTCGTCATTGTTCTAACTTTAATCAATTCATTTATTAACTATCTTTGTCTTGATAATTTAACAATCGATTTCTCCCAACAGTTGTGGGACATCGTATGAAATTTGAAACAATTTCCAATTGGCGATAAGTGCAGCTCGTAACGCCATCATAAATGATCGTATCCCCATTACAAATAAAATAAGGATATGTACATTTCGGATGGTGTTTATTCAACGCAGTTACCCAATACTTAATATTTGCCATATAAGCACCGAGTAACATCCTTTAATGGTTCGCTAAATAAACACGAACGAGTGCAGAGGAAAGAAAGATGTAGAATTTTTTCGTGTACGTACGTTAATTTAAAAAAATCACGTTTAAAGAAAACGTAAATAATGAAACGCGATAATTGAAAAAATGATTTGCAATAATTGGCGGGCAAAATAATCGAGGCTCGGTGAGGAAATGTTAATTCCCGGGCCCCTTAAATAAAGGTACGTCACGAATGGCCGAATCGCCTTAATTCCTCGCACAAGTCATAACGAAGCAACAAAGTTGCTGAAAGTGGCCTACCGTTGTAAATTATTTGTCTTAATTTATGAGCGAAAAAAAAAAAAAGCCGGCGAGGGATGCTCTCTCGAATCGAATATAGGATTGATTTATCGATATAATCCATCGGCATTCGGCTCGCCGTAATTAGTTCAATTAAGGCCGTCCTTTGGTACAGCCTCATTGCCCGGAGCGAATAATATTCAAGACTATGTCGACGGCGAGCCGTATCGCTTCTATTTATATAAGAGTATATCGATTGCATCGTCGTCACTGAGAGTTAGGTACGGAAGCGAAATTACTGACAAAGTGCGCTGATCGAAAAGGATTCTGTGATGTGCATCGTGAAACTTATTTACACAAAACGTATACTTCGACTGAGTTAAATCGAAATTATACGCTGCTCGTGGCTCGCGATTAACTTGCCAGTTTTCAGCGTAATTGGTACACAAGTAATTAAATACACGCCGCCTCATTTTCAACGGCATTACTCCATATTTCCACAAATTTTATACCACAAGAAATTTCATTGTTTTAAGTACCAATTGAGATCGGTTAACTTGGAATGAAGGCGATTATTATGTTTTTCTCTGCCGCCCTTTCTTATTGTAGGGGGTTCTTTGGTAATAATTATTAATGGTCATTAATGCAAAACTTTGAGTTGTGGAAATTTGTTGAAAGACAAATTATTCAGCGATGAAGAAAAGTCATATTTAATGGTCTCATTTTCTCAAACGAGATTATAATTATAAAAGAATTTTGTTAGCTTTCATTATCGTGATAGAGTCGAGTAAGACAAATTACATTTTTTAATTGCAATTCTACAGCCACTGTGGAAAAATGACTTTATCGAGTTTTTTTTTTCCTTTCTTTTTTCCTATTTTTTTTTTTTTTTTTTGTAATACTTTTTTCTTCTTTTTAATTTAACAAGATCATGTTTACACTATCGTTTTAAGATCATTGTAATTATATGAAATTATATAAAGCAAGTAAATACATTTATTATTTCAAATAGGTTATCTTTAAGAAAGTTATACAAAAGCAAATATAATATTTCGTGTTTTTTCTTCAACGTATAATTATGTGGGATATTGTAATATTGAACAGTTTTTAATTATACAAAGTGTATTTCTGGTATGTATTATAAAATATAGGAAGAGAGAGTCTAATGAATTGTAATAAAAAAAGTTCTTGTTACCATTACAAAGTCATCTATAAAAATAATCTTGAAAAATATACAAAGTAATGATCAATGAACAAATAAAATATTTAAGCGCTGATATTTATTTAAAGCAAAAATCAATTTACGTAAAATAATGTTTTTTTACGTATCTAAAAGTCAGACTTTAAATTTGTTTAATATTATCACACACACCTAATACTGCACACGTTAAAATGTAATCAATATTACGTGTAATTTAATTCCATTGAAAAAAATTACTGTTTCTTCAACGACTTAATCGCTATTTTATCATATCAAAGTATAAAGCGTGCTATAAAAGTTTATATGTAAAAAGTTTCATATCTCGCATTTTATCGTTATTCTTATTTGAAATAATTTACTTCTGTAAATTTTATCCCACCTGACATTTAAATTGAGAAAGCTTAAGAATTGATAATCTGAAATAAAAAATAATTAAAAAACAACGTATACGACAACAAAATTTTAATAAACGATCTTTCATCGAAAAATATACTTTTATTCTACATTTAATCGTCAATAAATAATTTTAACAGCAATCCGTTTGGTTTATTATTAATCGATATGGCAATATTCTGGACAGGACTTTCTCATAAGTGATAGTGTTTCATTTCTCGCAATGTGTACAAATAACAGCTTGCCTCGTATTAGTTTATATCAGTTGTATGGTATATGTTGTAACATGAAGGGCTTACAAGTTTTCTCTTAAACTTAATAAGCATTAGAGTAATGATAAATTTACACACGCGTATTACATGTATTAGTTACGTTATTACTATCTCATCAAATTCCCATACGACATTGCTGAAATACAATTAACAAATGAGTTCCACGCGTTAATTATAATTATAAACAAGAGTGCATTAAATAATATCTACCTCACTTTACGTACATTTGAATAAAACATTAGACAATAGTCTCTCAAAAATAATTATTTTAAATTAAAAAACTGTTAATGTTAAAGATACTACTAAAAAATTCGTTTTTTGAAAAATTAAATCTTTTCACTGTAATAAGATTAACTTTTTCAACGTGAATCCTTTTGATCAAAGTCACTGTTTAATGTTACCATATCGAAATAATTAGTAATTAAAACAAACAGACAATTACACTTTGTAGTTTCCCTTTCTTTATAATTCACTTGAAAAATTCTAAACATCAGTTAATCTAAAACGCGTTGATTACGTAATGTAATTTGTTTCTAATCAAATTGTATAATAAAAGTATCTATACATTGATATATATATATTTTTTTCGTTACACATTAATCAGAAACAATTAACATTATCATCGTTCAAGTCAGAGTTGAATAATCTTTAGGTCGTGTGATTATTTCGATGGCGATATCTTGAATAATAACGATTAAAATTTAAATAAGTATCCCATTCGTGATTCGTGTTTTGAATTCGTCACTAATGAATATTAATAATTATAGGACGGTTTTTCACGAAATAAAAGTAAGGAAATTAATATTTATATAAAATGCCAACATGTGTTTATAAATATTCATACATCTCAAGCTACTTTTTCATATAAATACGTAATGGAGAGATGAAGCCGCGTTATGTGCGCTTTACATAGAAATAACATAAATGATTATTAAAATAACATAAATGAATGATTATCATCGTCATAGTTTTCATATTATTATCATTATTATTATTATTATTGTTGTCTATTTATTTTTGATAAGACAATTGCGTTAATAATTATAAAAATGAATGAAACGTAGTTGGAGCGTGGAAAAGTAGTTTGCAAATTGTTGTAGCCCGAAACGATACAAGATGAGGAATGATTGTCGGGATCTTGGGCAGCAGGCAGCTAAATTACAGAGAGATGTAATGCTGTTTGTTTTCGCAATTTCGTCTCTTTTTCCCTTTGTTGATTTTTTGGCCTTTGCGTTTCGCACGAAACGTCTGATATTTACTTAAACGACGAGGTTAATAATGATTAATGAAAGCTCTTAATTGCGCGTTTCGTGAACGTCAAAATACGTGCGCTCGAGATAAGAATCGCCGGTATGAATTCAGCTAGAACCCACCTCTTTCGGACTCGTGCTCGCACAAGCGTAAAATTCTTTATCCGCTCTGGCCGTTTGATTCCAGTTTACGTGGTCACGCAACGCGATGCCGTAACGGTTGCGCTAACGCGGATATTCTTTTTCTCAATCGATGCCGCTTCTTCTCGCGACTAGACAGCTGCCTCGATACGTTCATTATTATTTTTTTTTTCACCTTCGTCTTCCTTTTTTTTCCAAGCTCTCTCTTCCTCATTTCTTTTATTATCTTTTATTTATCCCGAACACTCGTTCGATTATGATTACTTTATTCCGAGATAATGCTAGTCACCTTTTCCGCTTTTGATTATTTGCCCTCGAGTTTCGGGGCAAAAAATTCCGGCAGATTTTTATTTTTCACCTGGATAACATCTTTCCGTGGTGTTTGTTACTCGTAGGCATGATTCTACAGATCAATTAGTTTGCAAATTTCGTTTCGCCAATAACGGGGAAAAAAGTTTCTTGCATTAAAAATCGTTCGGGAAATACGCTGTCGTATTTATTTCAAAGAATTACCTTTTTTTTTTCCTTCGTTTATTTTATGCCTGTGATGTTTCAGGCAGAAAAAAGTTACACTAAAAATTACTTTACATTATTGTACGTTGGCCATTCTGAGGATGTTTAGAGAAGTTGACTTTTTGGTCAGAGACTAGACAGCCATAGTTATCCAGTTCTTCAAACAAAGTATTTTGTTTTTTTTTTTTTTTAATTTTTGAAATTTGTATATTAGATGTTTCAAAAATGTTTGGTCAAGTTGTAATTAGTAGAAATAAATAATGTTCAATTAATTAATAATATATTTTCATATGTTCCTGATCGATTTAACGTTGTTTATTCCAGAGCGTAAAGCAAGAATGTAGTTTCCTGAAAATTGAAATCATATTTTGTTAATTTCATGAATATATTATCACAATCGAGAGGTCGAATAATATGAAATTTGAACGCGAAACTTAATATCAAGTTTACTAACTCTTTCATGTGCAACTTTGTTTTGTCGTAATAATAATGTAACAGCTTTACTTCGACAAAACTTACTTGATACGATGTGAACTTAGTTTATATATTAGAGAAATTCCAACAGACCATTTTGTACTTATTTTGAATAACTGGATAATTAATTTTGGTAAATCATCGATACGCTTATTAAATCTGGATATGTTAGATTATTCCAACGAATTTCTCCTTTTTATTCATTCAACTATTTATTCAAATAAATTGGTTATGAAATCGAATACGTATCGCAATCGTATTTGTTATCAACTTTTTAATAAAATCATAATTTTTATCAAAATTTTATTTGTTATGAGTAGCAATATTTGTGTCCATGTAAAAGGTACATCTAGATAAAATTAAATACATAAAGTGGAACAAACAGATTTCATTTATTATAAGATTTAATTGCAATAATGGATTTTTCGTTAAAAGTTTTATTATATAAATAATGATTTGAAAGCATAAATGTCATATTGTGAAATGTATTTTAATAATAAAGAATCAAAAGTTATTAAAAACTGATACGAATGATCGTTTGCATGAAATGCAATGTTGTAATGTAAAAAAGAGTTAAAAAAAAAAAAACGAAAATTCAGTTACAATTAATATATATCAAGATAATTTTACAAATTGTTAAACGCTGGAAATAAAATTTAATTCCATGAAATGTGAAATTCAGCTGACAATACTAATAAATTGTATTTTTTTTTTAGAATTTGCCAGTCACGGGCAATAAAAATAAACTTTCACACCTACTTTGTTTTAAACAAGATAAAAAAAGAGGAAAAAACTGATCATAAACACGTTTTTCCCAGAAATCTTTAGTAATGAAATTGGAAATCTGGATACAGGTGCAAGAATGTAAATGTCTTCCACTAACATAACATAGTAAATTCTCACTTTTTTTACGTATTAAAACGTGAACAGTTAATATTATTGACACTATCCTTGTAGCAAATGTTTTTGATTTTTTTTTCTAAATCATTTCGTTCCCGAAAAAAGATTCACAATTAAAAGATCATAAATTTTATTGAACATTTAATTTTAATTGATAATCATAACTAAAAATTCTATGAATATTATTTAAATTCTAATGGTTTAAAATATGTGCATAAATAAATATTAAAAAAATTACCAGTTTAAACAACGGTTAGCTTCAATCTGAATCTATATTTAGAGAATCAGATTGAAGATACATTCTATACTGTTGGTTATTGAACTTAATACCGAGAGGATGTTATTATTGTTTGAAAATACATGCGTTCAACTATGTATATTGTATGTAAAATTTAATACTCTTATATGAATAACATTTTTCGATTCAGATTAATTTATGGGGATAGTGAAAAATAATACATCTTTCAAAATTACCAATTGAAAATATTCCTCAGGATATGGTTCGTCAGCATTGATAAATTTATAACAAAATGAAACGTGCATAAAAACTGTGACAATTAAGATATAAAAAATGTTGTGAACGTTAGTAAATGGTCTTGTTAAAGTAAAGTTGTTGTAATTTCCGAAAGCAATTCCTCTCGAGATAAGTAAGAAATAAATCAAAATCCTTCATCCTTCGTCGAAGGATTGTTAAGCAGACGTTTAACTTGCAGCATCCGAATTCATCTTGCCACGAAGCATCGTCCTCAACGACGCGCCGCAAAAAAAAAAAAAAAAAAAAAAACTCCATTTCGTTGCACCGCTGGAAACCAAAACTCATCACTCTCACTCTTGTGATCCATTTTTTTGCAGAGATCGAAGGCAGCGCCGAAGTGAATTCCGGTGCCGATTCATTTTCAGCTGTGTCTTTGTTGCTGTTATGATTATTAACATAGTATATAGTACACGCATAGTGACACGAGATATATTTATTAACCCGTCAAGTGGCGCATTATTCATCGTTTAAGCGAGCGAGCAGCCGTCCGTCAAGCCGAAGGAGAGACCTAAGTCAGGGCTGTCGCTATCGAGGGATCTACGTATCGTTGGTCAAGGCTATATTGCCCTGTCGGCCGTCCAATCGTGAAAGTCCGAATAAGGCGAGATTCTCTCGACGAACTTAAATAAACGACCGGACATTTTCGGCCCTATTTCGTGACAAATCCGGCCCAAATTGCTCCAAACCGCGAACAAACGTTCCCTTGTTTCTTATCTTAATTCACTGCCTGTTATGTGTACACGCATACACGCCAACCGAACATTTTTTAATTACACGCGGAACGGGAGAGCAATTTTTCTTGTCATCGAAAGTCAATTTTGGAAATCTTAATTGGAAATGTGTTCAGCCTCCTTAAACCATTCCCCCAAATCTTTCTTTCTTTATGATCTCGGTCTGTTCATTGTATAACGTCAAGTTGAGAAATAATCATTGCTCTTATTATTTATTAAGCTGTTATTATATATTGTAAATTTTATTAAATATGTTCTCTAATTTAAAAATTTATCAGAATGATCATTTTATTTTGAATTCTTTTAAAAGCAATAATAAAAAGTATCATCACTTGACGATTTACAAACAATGTACTTTCAAAGAAAAAGAAACTTGTGGTATTTGGTCTTCAAATAGACGAAAGACTTTCGTCTATTAAAAGATTGAAGCAAACGCATAACCATCGAGAATCATCTGAGAAAGATAGTTCCATGAAGACAAATGACAAAGTTGCAACAACGTTAACAACTTTCTGATGTGAAGTTACAATTAAATAATCTTAGGTGAAAAGTAACTTTTTTTTTTTGAAACGTAAAACGACATTAATAATTACGTTGATTTGTAAAACTCGTGATAACATATACTCAGGTATAGATTACCGAAAAAAAAAAAAATAATAATAAAACGATTGTGTAGAAACAATTTATACAATTAGGTTTCTTCGATAATATATTCTTAAGATAAGAATTTTAATTGCTTATACATAATAATAATTTATACAATTAATTATTTCCTCTATTGTGTGTTCGGAAAAAATGATTCTTCGCAATACGCCGTGTTGTCTCAAGTTTGTTTTCTTGGGACTTCTACTTTATTTTTTTCGCATTTCAAGGCTCGGTAATTAGACGCGAATGTCATTAAGTTTTCATTGGTCCATCGGCTCGGTGAAATTGAAGATGCTTGCAACGGATTTGCAAGTCAAATTGCGTAAATTAATCACATCTCGCGGGCTTTGGTCGTTTATGAATAATTTATATTTATTTTTATACTTGCAGCCTGGAAATTATTTGTATACTTTTATCTACGAAATTAATTAAATCAGCGAAGAATTGCCGAGTTAATAGAACGCTTGACAAATCAAATCAAGCTTTCGGCGTTGTTCGTTAATAATCTTTGCTTTAGTTTCACGCCTTTTTGTTTAGAGGATATTTATTATTACTATTATTAGCATGACGACTGATACAATATCATTTCATCCAAGTTGGAGAAATTATATCGCGAAATTTATTCGAGACATTTCAAGGTCCGGCAACTACATGCATGCAACCAACTCGTATTTAATATTTCTGAAGTTCTTTTGTTGTTATGTGAATAACTCTTTGTTCCTATTTTTTAAATGATTTCTTTTTGCTTAATCTCGTGATACACGGTGTTGATCTTTCAGTATATATATATTTTTTTATTCTAATGAATAATTCCAATAATGTCGTAAAATAATCGAAAATATAATTTCTTCCAATACTTCATAACAGTAATCTTATAAAATGCTTAGATTTAATCAATGAACATAAATCGAAAGTTTGACAAAAAGCAATGGTTCTGTTGTATAGGAAAGATCGGTTTTGATGATCACATCCAAGCTCCTTTCCACGTTAACAAGACTCTGTGTCAATAATGATGAGTTAATAGCCTTTTTTCTGATAGGCATTAAAAATAATGCCTTGTAAATACGAAAATGCGATAAAATTGGCGTGCCGTTGATCCCGCAGAGACGACTCGATAGCATACTTATGCCAATCATTAAATCCTACTTAACGCGATTACTTTTTGCCAGGCATAATCGCTGATAAGTCGCGATAATTGACCGTAAGGCAAAAAAAGTATTTTATGATCTCGTAATCGGTCGGGTAATTTCAACGATTAACAACGTCTTTCGAAGATCCAGAAGCCTCCCGGAAATTGGGCCGCTCAGCACCGTTGATCGAGCATCGAAAATTGGGCCCCTTCGCCGCTTAATACTCTCTCCCCTTTTTTTTCAGCCAATGCATTATAATATATTTTCAGTCTAGTTAGCGAGACGTTTCATTTGGGTTTGTTAACGGTGCTGCTCATTTTGGCGTTTCGCTCTCTTCCTTTTTTGTTCTCAGAGAAATAAAACTTTTGTTTATCAACGGCTTCATGCTTGATTAATTAATGACAATGTAATTCATACGAGGGCGTGGCGCCACTCGCTATCAGTCCTGTGAGAATGACCGCGTCGAAATGGCATTATGAAACGTGCACAAAATATGCTGATTAGTTTAATAAAAAGCCTTATCGAGATCGTTATGTTAAATCCTGTTTTCGCGTTGCTTATAACTCTCGTCATACCTTGCAGATTAAATCATTTCATAATAGGGATTATCGTTCTTTTCCATTCTGATACAAGTTATTGGCTTTTATTTATTTACTTCTCGAAGAAACACCGAGTGAGTTATGATTTGAAATTTGTCGCGGTATTTCATTATGCAAATCACCAGTAGCGAACGCAGAAGAGTTCATTTATCATGCTTTTCGTAATTTTGGAAAACTTTGTTTTAATTTAGTTGACGAATCAATTTTTTATTTTCGTCATTGATTCTAAATTTACGCTGTGTGAATGTGACCCATTTTTTTTCTACGACACTTTACCGAGATAGTATTATTTTTTACAATTTTTTTTAACCAGAAAATAAGTCTTAAATTTTAGTGGTTATTGAATTTAGAAGCACGTTAAGGAATGGATGGTTTGAAAAAAGAATTTTAAACGACTGAATTCCAGAAAAAGTGGAAGTGAGTATCTGTTGTCGAGAGAGAGAAAAGTTTCTTTTATTAAAACAACTCTGTAAATAAAGTTTTGTTTTAAAACTTTTAGACAGAAATTAGAACAACGAGAGGACAATTTTCGTTTCGAAAAATATATCCAGTTTATTTTTGATACGAAATAATTTGTAAAATATTATACATCTTATTTTTGTGACGAGGCATTATTATTATGAAATTTGTAAATGTGAAACTATGTTAAACCTTATTAAATTAAATGAATTACTGAAATATAATACACGGTTATGAACATTATAATATTTGTAAAATTCCGGTAGCAATAATTAATTATTTAATCTATGTAATAATGCGAGAATGATTCTTTGAACTAGTTACATATAGTTAAATTTATCAATATTTCACGATCGTAATTCGTTAAAGGCAAATAACAATATATAGTAACAACACACTTCTCAAATTTCCATAGCAATAAATTGTAATAAAATATCTCATGGATAACGGCGTTGAGTGATAATATTTGCTAAGCATTTTTATAGAAATTATCGTTCGTTGAAAAGCAGCATTACCAATGTATAGAAATGAAGTAGAATAGAAATGTGTTAATTATTCAAGAGAACGATAATTGCATAAAGAATACATTTTCTAATATAACGTTCGATCAAATATTTTATCGGTGGGCGTGTTAAATAAGTGAGTTTAAAATATAGTAATGTTTGCATGATAAAGGGGTCAATTGATGCAGTTCAGCATAAAAATAAAAAGTTACTTTGCATATGCAAATAATGAGCGATCTGTTCATCTGAGACAAAGAAAGCTGATAAATTTATTCTATTGGCGTAATGTCGTCATTATCGTGACTGGCCATTCATTTTAACGTTTTCTACGAAAAAAGAAATTCTGTTTTAGATAGCAACAAATTATACAAAATGTTCTTCTTATCGTCTTAACATTGTACCGAGAAAAGTGATTACGAGAAACTATATTATTTTTCAAAATGTATCCTATCTTAATATCATTAAGCAGTTAATGAATCAAGTATCTCATTTATTTAGTTCAATTAATATTGACATTAACAGTTGAAAGTTCGACACATTATATTAAGAATAGGCGTAAAACGCCAAGCTGTTGCGCAATGCGCGAATGAAATTAATTTCATGAGTATGTTTTATCGTGTAGATCATAAATTGAGTTAATTCTTGGTTCTGAAAGTTACACTTCCACAGTGACTAAACACTATTTTTTATGCTTTCCTTCATTAATAACAAACATCGTTTTCTGGCCACGTGACACACTTTAACGGCCAAATTGTTGACGTCAAATTATAATAATTTTTTTTTTGTTCGTTATACATATTTTAATTTCGATTAACGAAAAGAAATTGTACGCCTCGATAACCATTGACGATCGTAATCCATTTTTGTATCACGTATAATGCGATATTATGAATGCTGATAGGCGTTCTAATATCGACACTTCGTTAACTTTTATCACGAATAATATTTAAGATGTTATGAATTAACTATAACTAATTATTACTTTCATTGCTTGAAATCTAAGACGCTCTTTTTTCGGCTAAATGATTCAAGAATAACGATACTGCCAGCATTTAGTATAATTATTGGAAGTTATCCCTGAAGATCGTATTCATCTAGACCGTGAGATAAAAGATATTAGGTGCATTATTACGTGATTACATGGGATTCTTTAAAAAGCTCATAAAAAGATACGACGTATATTGAAAAAAATGTTCTTGCTAAATATGAGCATGACTCATAATGAATAAACTTCTCTGTTCGCTCTTCAGGCATTTAAATTCTTAGAGAGAAAAATATATTTTTTCAAATCTTCTATTTTTGTAACTGTAATTTTTGAAAATTAATCAAAAATTACTCATTGATAACAACTTTCAATACATCGATTTCTTCAATACGAAACAAAGTGCAACTATCAAATAGAATCAGACTAATTTAAAAGAAAAATAATACTAGTTTTGTTACCAGCCAATCAAGCGCAGATCAGAATCGATATGAAATTTTTGCAAATCAGTTCGTCCGCTGTATAAGTCTGTTATTGCAAAATCCGTCGTCATAAACGTGTAATTAATTACCGTGTAGTTGGCCGACAAAATGCGTTATTATCTTTAAAATACATCGGAACCTTTTTTTTTCATATCAGTTCCGCGCAATGAATTGGACGCGGTTAATTCGCGACAAAAAGTTCGCGTTGCGCAAGAATGTTGAAAAGAATGATCCGCGTGTCCGAGACAAAGCATATTGATTAATGTTTGTCGACGTGTCACGAGAGCGGATAGAAAGAGAGAGATAGAGAGAGAGTGAGTGAAAGAGAGAAGAAGAAAGGGTACGAAGAAAGAGAGACGGGGTCCAAGAGATTCGAGTGCCAGTTGAAATTCAGACGTGGCTCCTTTTACTCTTCGTTTACAAATGTACATAAGAGTCGGCAACGATAACTCGTTTAGCAGCTCTTATCTCCTTTCCGAGAAACCTAACTGGCAACCTGCTCGTAGTCGGGGGACCCACGAGTCTCCAATGGGTTATCTACAATTACAGCGTTGTCGAAAGGGATCACAGTCGAATACCTAGAACATACATTAATACGTCCGTTGAATGCGCATTGTCCTCTCCATTCACGACCATTCGTATGCTTTTACGCGGATCACTTTTTTTTTTTTTTTTTTTTTTTTTTTAGATCGACCTACATGCCCGTTTGCGCGTGCTAAGCGATCGCAGATATACAATGTTATGACGTGTCTCATGCGTGCTTTTTATTTTTCTTAACGCGTACAGAGTGTCGTAATCGGAAATTTCGACAAGAGTGGGGGCCGTTCTTGTTTAAACACGCATTTCGTACGATGATAATTGATATTGCAAGGTTTATATTGTGTCTCTTTGCATTGAGATAAGATTTTTGATGTTTAATATTTTGTAACTGTGATATCTCATTGAGAAACAGCCATCGTACATTGTTCTAACAACAATCGGATTCCAAAACATTACCGGGTGGTATCGAGCGTATTCTTCAGTCAACAAATTTTTTATTACCATGTTACAAGTTATGCGTTTCTAGAATTGATATGATTTGATATATTTGATAAATTCTTAAAATGTAGTTTCTAGTGATCTACGTTTCATGAAGAAATTAATACCATTTTCATATCTTTATAAAATACACCTTTTGGCACGGCTCGTAACTCTGAAAGTTCATATAACGTTCCACTAGAATATTCCTTATATTTGTAAAACAAGGTCAGAATTTGTTATTTATATAGAGGAGTTTCCTTGTGCAGATAGTAAACTTCCTAGATAAGATCATGAAATTAGAATTGTTTAATAAAATCTTTCGAGTTAATAAAATTGTCGAAGGTCTCTTGGGCCCCTCTTTGGTTACGCCTCTGAGGACGATAACCCATTATTTAGCGGGATAGCTGCTTTCGTGAAACAATACGCGGGATAACGTAAGACTGTGTAGTATGTGTTTAGCTCTCTAGCCTTTGCTCGGTCTCTCGTCTTTTCTTCTGCAATTATCGGATTAAACTCGTAAAACTTGAAGCAAAATGCCCCGAATATGGGAAACACGTTATCAAGGCCGACTAACGTGAATCTCACACGTGCGTTCAACAGCTCAAAAATAGATAAGGATATTTTAAGGCCGCAATATACCGAACAAAATTGAATATATTTTCAACATCTGGAATAAAATACCATTTCTGTTTCTGCGACGTTCCAATTAAGTTATTGCATTTATGATTTAAGACGATTCAGAACATTTCGAACACTTTGTACATCACTACATTTTCTTCTATTATTTCAATTTTGTATTTCGTTATTTTTCACCTTTGAATATATATTTTTATAAAATTCCGTATGGTTTCAATTACTTATTTACAATAAAAGAGATTAAATGCGTTCAACGTTCGATGAAACACTTTTTATTGAATTAACATTCTGTATTAAATTAGTAAGTAGATACGCCATACACGTCCATCTATAGGAATACCTGTCAGCCGGAAATGTGCACCTTAAAATTTCAGTCGCTGCTATTTATTCTAGGTGATCCGCCGTGCATACAAATTTTCGTAGTCGCTTTGAATATTTACATCTTGCTAGTAAGATTCGAATATGGACGAAAAGAAATTTAGGATCTTCAACTAAAAAGGATAAAAGTAAAAGACACGTCTTGGCACGTTTTACATTTTA
>JABFQA010000307.1:0-21928 GCA_022817065.1 Probaryconus sp. ZL-2020
TTTTAATTTTTCTTTTTTATTTCCAGCCGTGGCTGGAACAGGTGCGATCTGAAAAATTTGGTACGAAATATTTTTTGGAATTTTAAAAACTGTTGGTTCTGAATTATAATCATTGAAAAGGGCTACTTCTACATTTGGATAGAAAATGATTTTTACTGCTTTACTGATAATAATATTTTTTGAACATGATTTTTTTTTTTGTATTAGTTGCTCAAAATTGTTTAACTCTACTTCTTCTTCTGAAACGATGGTAAAGTTAGGATTTCGCGAATTTTTTATTATATCAATATATTCACTTGCAGTTTCTATACATTCTTTCTTTTTCTTTTTTTGGTCATACAACCCGAAGTTTAGATCACATTGGCAATATGAGTGACCGCGTACGGGATATGTGTGAATTATTTCTATTTGAAATTCTACAGATATCATGGATAAGAAACAAAATTGTATAATTTCGATTTTGACCTCCACACGCATCAGGAAAAAGTGCTATTTTGCAATTGCAATTCAATTTAAGCTCTTCTTTAAGGACATATAAAAGGCAATTGCAAACAGTATTTCCACCTTTTTTCACGGACCCTTCGATAAATGGAAATATGTAGTCTACTAAATAAATTAGACCAGCAAGAAATTTTGGTTTTAATTATTTACTTTTTTTTTTAAATTTTCAGACTTGCCTTTATGTGATATCAAATCTTTTTGTTTTATGGGTTTTTAATTTTTAGATTTGCCTTTTTCTGATATCAAAACTTTTTGTTTTTTGGATTTGGCAGACAGATTTCTACAAGCTACATGAAAAAGCAAAAAATGATTATACAAATGGTCAGGTAGCAACCCTTTCAAAACAACTGGACCAGTATACAACAAAAAATACCGGTACTCTACTGCTTTCCAGTAAATTAATTCATCAGTAGATCGAGGTTTTCTTTGAAACTCTTGTAACACAAGATTTCTTAAGGCTTCCATTCTTAGCGATAAGATCCTTCTGCTGTTAGTTCCTAGCTTATTAGTTAAATTGCCTTTCAACCAACATTGTAATAAATTCTTTATCACACCAAGACAGCATAAATGCATGAAATTGAGCACAAAATCTTTTATCATATCAATTTTTGGTTCAATTTTTGATTCTTTCTTTCTAAATGTTTCGTCTGATCGTTCTTTTGTAAAGTTCAAATCAAACACAGTGACATTTTTAATTATACTCAAGTCTCGTCCTCTAGATCAATTGTAGTAGCGCCAGCTGCTTGGTCACAGTCACAACTATTTCAACTAAAATTAAAAAATTTTTAACCGACTTACCATTCTACCAACCAATCACGATACTTCCCTCCAAAACTTCATTACGTTTTGTTGTGCGGTCGCGGTCACATCGGTTTCGTTTGTATTAAAGTTTTTTCTAAGTGTATATTATAATTAATAGCTTTTCCTTTCAGTTAATAATGAATAATATGGCAGTGGAGCCTTCCGCTCCCGCCCAACAAAATGAAAACGAGGTTTTGCGGTCTGAATTGGACGTGCTAAAACAACAAGTCCAACTCCTATGTGCTAACCTCAATTCGGGATCGATGTCAAAAGACGATCATCCCTATCATCAAAAATCTGCTTCACACCGCTCGAGAAGCAGCAGCTGTAGAAGTTCCGGAAGCAGCAGTAGAAGACGTTCCAGGGACAGGAGGTCCAGAAGAAGCAATCACAGATCTCGTAGGCGCAGTTCTCGTCACAGACGGAGATCTAGGTCTCGCCATAGATCGAGTTCGCCAAGGTCTAGAGATTCTGATAGATCTGATTATCACGCTGAGCGTTCCCTGAGTGAAACGTCAGAGCGTAGCCGACATTTTGAGCGTTCCCGTAAAGGGCCGTCAGTACATGTATCGCCTCCAACGCCAGTTGAAAACACCGAGCCTAAGAATATTCCTTCTTTAGAGCCGGATACTGCTAGTATTCAGCCGTCTTCTTTGGAGGTGAATGAGGCCACTCTGCGTCTTCTGGGTGAGACCATTGTGGAGGATAGGGTAGGTCCCCCTCTTATGAGCCTGTTAGTAGAAAAATGGGCTCCCATCCTACAAAGAGGATTAAAGCTCGAGGTTAAAAAGGACTTAATCCAGAAATATCCGAGAGCAGAAAACTGTGAGTTGCTTTCTCCGCCCATTCTCAACCCAGAAGTCAAAAGCATCATGTCCTCGATCGCGATTAAAAAAGACTCCTACCAGAGAATTGCTCAGGAGCAGCTCACAAGCGGCATCAACGCTGTCGGCCTTGCCTTGTCGGAGTTTTTGAAGGACGGCGAACAGATTGTTCAGGTGGACCAGGTTATGGAAAAATTAGCAGATGCGGGGCGCACCCTAACGGATCTTTTTCATGACTTGTCCAACACAAGAATCTCATTTATTAAGTCGGGACTTAACCTTACGGCAAGAAACTTAGTTGAAAACTCGATACCCGATAAGTTTCTCTTTGGAGCGGACTTTGGTGAACAGTCCAAAGCAGCTGTGGCAGCAGTTAAATCGGCAAAGGATATAGCAAGGCCAGAGGCGAAGGTATCCCGTACTAAGGAGACACCGAAGTTCAGGTCGACACCTCAAAATCGTTCATCGGCGGCATACTCTAAGCAGTATTTAAACTCCAGGAATCCTGCCCGGAAACAATCAGGGTCGACTCGCCAGGCAGGAGCATCCAGGTCTCATCAAAGGAGATACACCTCGAGTCCCCGTCGAAGACATTAAGCGTGAGTACTGCTGGCAGACTTATGGATTTCTATGATAAATGGATTGAGTTAACTGAGAGCCATTTTGTCTTACAAGCCATACGAGGCTATAAAATTCCCTTTGTCTTGGTACCAACTGATAACGAAAATTACAAAGAAACCCATTTGTCGTCGAGTAATCAAATTGAGTGTCAAAAAGAGATTGAGAAATTGTTAGCTAAAGGAGCAATCTCTATGGTGAATTCTTCCAGTAATCAATTTCTGTCCCCCTTTTTTCTTATAGACAAGAAAAATGGTGAAAAAAGGTTTATTTTAAATCTTAAAGAATTAAACTTCTTTATCAATCCACCTCATTTTAAAATGGAAAACTGGAAGACGGTTTTGCTTACAATGTATAGAGATTGCTTCTTGGCTACTATAGATCTAAAGGATGCCTATTTTCTTGTAGCAGTTCATCCTGATTATAAGAAGTTTTTGCGTTTCGAGTTTCAAGATAACACCTACGAGTTCAATGCTTTACCTTTTGGCCTGTGTACGGCGCCATATGTATTTACGAAGATCTTGAAACCTGGTATTGCCTTTTTCAGATCTTTAGGGATAATACTAGTTAATTACCTTGACGATTTTTTGATTATCGGGGCCACCGAAGCTGAATGTATGAAAAATGTAGAAATAGTAACGGACACTTTAGAAGCGCTAGGATTTGTTATTAGCAAAGAAAAGTCAAATTTTACTCCTCGCAAGTCTTGTAGATTCTTAGGATTTATAATAGATCCAAATGATTATCAGATTTATCTCCCACAAGATAAAAAGGTCAGAATAGCAGATTTTAGAGATACAAGTTCTTTGCCTTAGAGGCAAACAATCAGGATTTCGACGCATCCATGTCCTCAAACGATGACATTCGTGAGGAATTACATTGGTGGTTTTCTAATGTTCATAGAGCCACTAATCCAGTTAGAGATCAAGTGTATGATCTAATGATCTTCACCGATGCCTCCCTTACAGGTTGGGGTGCTTCCTGTCGGGAAGAAAGCACTCATGGCTGGTGGAATGAGGAGGAGAAAATGGAGCATATAAACTTTCTCGAACTAAAGGCAATTTTCTATGCGCTCAAATGTTTTGCTGTTGATGTTAGGTCTTGCGAAATCTTGTTAAGAGTCGATAATACCACAGCGTTGAGTTATATTAACAAAATGGGTGGTATCCAGTTTGTCAATTTAGCGGAATTAGCCAGGGAAATCTGGAGATGGTGCGAGGAACGCGACATTTGGCTATTAGCCTCTTATATCAAATCTGCTGATAATGTTATAGCTGATGCAGAATCCCGGGTAATTTCTTCGGACACGGAGTGGTCTTTGTCATCAAAGGCTTTCAGAAGAATTGACTCGTTTTTCGGCCCATTTGAAATAGACCTCTTCGCCACTCGGATTAATACTAAATGTAAAAAGTTTGTCTCGTGGTTACCTGATCCAGATGCCTTCGAGGTTGATGCCTTCACTATAAATTGGAAAGATTTAAGATTTTATGCTTTTCCCCCCTTTTCCCTGATACTTAGGGTCTTAAAGAAGATAATTCGGGACAAGGCAGAAGGGGTAGTGGTCATTCCTCTTTGGGAAGCCCAACCTTGGTTCCCAATTTTTAATAAATTATTAATCTCAGAACCTCTGACTTTCCATCCAAGTGAAGACTTATTATCTTCTCCTTTCAGGGAACACTTTCCAACCTGGAGATCCCTTTCCCTGGTTGCAGGCAAGTTATCTGCCAGGCATTCGAATTGAGAGGAGCTTCTGGATCAGCGGCTGAGTTCATGTTAGCCTCCTTAGCTCCAGCGACCTTGAGGCAATATGAGAAGCCTTTACGCCTTTGGTGGGAACATTGTAGGATTAAGAAGATTTCAGTTTTTCAACCTTCAAGAGAGGACATTCTGGAGTTTCTTAATGCGGAACTGGGAAATATTTAAACTTATGGTACTTTAAATAGCTATCGTTCAGCTATATCTTTACTCACTCTGAACGATATGGGTAAAGACCCAATTGTCAAAAGATTTTGTAAGGGTGCAGCGGTTTTGAAACCACAAAAACCTAGGTATGAATTTACCTGGGACCCAGCAATAGTTTTAAGTTATTTATCAACAATTTTTCCTTATGCTGAGGTACCCTTACAAGATCTTACTTGTAAACTGGTTACCTTGCTCGCTCTCGCGACTGGTCAGAGAGCCCAGACTTTAGCAGCAATCAAGGTATCAAATGTTAGCTTTTGTAACAACGAAGTCTTGATTCGGGTACCTGATAAACTGAAAACGTCAGGTGTTAATCGTTTTCAACCCTTTCTAAGGTTACCGGTTCTTGTGTCTCAGGAAGCTCTTTGCATTCCTTCCTTAATTAATTTCTATATCGAAAAGACTAAGACCTTAAGACCCCACGATTGTGATATTATGTTTATTACCTTCAAAAAGCCTTATAAACCTTGCTCTGTTCAATCCATTAGTAGATGGATCAAGCTGACCTTATCTAAGAGTGGGATTGATATGTCGTTATTTTCGGCTCACAGCACGCGTCACGCCTCTACCTCGGCTGCTTTGCGCAAAGGTATTTCATTAGATGTGATTAGGAGAACAGCTGGATGGTCAGCCTCCTCTCAGACTTTTGCAAAATGTTACAATCGACCACTCTTGGATAAGGCCAAGTTTGCAGAGGCTATTCTTGATTCATAAGATGTTATGTAGTAGTTTAGTCATTGTTTTTCTGTTCTAAATCAACAAAAAAGGGTTTTTTATGTTTGTTCGTGATATTAAAGAAATAAGTGTTTATGTTGTTTCTATCTAAGTTATAATATCATACTGTAAGATTTAAATTTTGTTATGGGATAAGTTTACTGTTTAATAAACTTATAATTAAATTGGAAACTTAGATCCTGTCTTTCATTCGTAAGCACCAAGCTTTGAATATCTACAATTGATCTAGAAGACGAGACTTGAGTATAATTGAACGATCAAACGAACTTACCTTAAGTGAAGTTCGATCGCAATTATACGGTGAGTCTCGTCCGAATAGAACAATCCCTCCCTTGTTGCCCTCCCACATCATTCTAACTGTAATCTCTTTTGGTGCTATTACTCATGTGCTTTGAAATTAATGAAGTTTTGGAGGGAAGTATCGTGATTGGTTGGTAGAATGGTAAGTCGGTTAAAAATTTTTTAATTTTAGTTGAAATAGTTGTGACTGTGACCAAGCAGCTGGCGCTACTACAATTGATCTATTCGGACGAGACTCATCGTATAATTGCGATCGAACTTCACTTAAGGTAAGTTCGTTTGATCGTTCAATTTTTCTACCATAGACATAACAACGTTCACAGCAGCAATATCCCATAAGGTGAATGTCCCAATTAGTGACAACTTAACCTTACCGAAATGACCCAATTCGTGACCATTTTTTTAAAATATCTTTATTTATTTAATTATTCTGCTTGCCCTTTACCAAATAACATATTTAGAATTTGTCAGTGATTATAGTTTCATATTAAATTATTAGTAATTAATTCTATTTTCAATAAAAACGAAAAATTTGGTCACAAATTAGTACACGATCACTAATTGGGACATTCACCTTATGTGCCTTCGTACATATAACACAAGCCCTAGCAGGAGTATCACATTTAAAAGGATGTATGCGAAGCTGATATACTTTGTCATTGATAGTAATCCCATCTTTTTGTAAATAATTAACTTCTGTAACAAAATCTTTAAAAAAAATCCTTGTTTTTACATTTTCCTTTGCCGCCATATAATGCAAAAGGAAATATGCAAGGTAAATATCATGTTTTTAATAAATTCTACCCAATATAGGCCAAAAATCAATTTTGCTCGATCGAAACAGTGGTAAACCGTCTATATTTATTTGCAGGAATATATCATTAGTTTGGTGTAAATCTACATTTAAACATCTCTTTATATCATCCAATATTGAAAAATAAACATATTCTGTCAAACTCCCATCATCCTCTTCAATATTAATTATTTTATAAAGTGTATAGTCTGTTTTAAGGAAAGATGTTGCAGTAGTCGATATGTCTGGGACATTTCTTTTTAAAATTTTTAATAATTTTCTTAACTTGATATATTGTATGTAACACTCAATAGCCCAAATTCTAATATCATTAACTTCATCTTCACAGTCATAAAATATTTCCAGCTCATCATTGCAATTTCTTCTGTTTTGCCATTATCCATTTCTTCTTTTTCTTCTTTTTCTGTTTCTTCTGAACTTTCATTTGTCTACGTCCTCTTTCTGTTGTTCTTCAATGGCATCAAATTTTGAAACTCGTTTATTGTGTCAAGTTACTCTACAATTACATAACAAAAATTTGTTGATAATCTAATTATTATGTAGTACAGTGGAAATTGTAATGTGCAAAATAATTTAGTCTTAGAAAAAGTATAGAGTTTTATCCATTCTTAGGTTTCAAAGACCAAATTCCAAAAAATATTTCTTTTAACAATAAATTATTGCATTTTTCCAAAAGCATGGTGACATAGGCGTTGGTGATCGGATTCACCCGCACGAATGTAACTACGCGGACTCTTTTAAGTTTTTAATTGTTTAAACGACTGCGATCAGTCCAGTAAGTTTATTAACCCTAGTGGAAAAAAATTCTCTGAAAACGTCCGTAAAACTCCGAAAAACTCTGTAAATTTCTCCGATAAACTCCGTAAATCTCCGTAAAACTATCAAATTTGGTACTTTTCGGACATTTTGGGAGATTTGCGGAGGTATACAAAAAAATAATCACCGATGTGAACTGAAATTCTCCCAAAATATCCGTAAAGTTCCGTAAAAACCCGAAAAAATCTCCGAAAAACTCCGTAAAAATCTCCGAAAAATTCCGTAAATTTCTCTGTAAAACTCCGTAAAACTATGAAATTCAAAATTTTTCGGATCTTTTAAAGTGTAGCTTATCTGATTCTCAGGTCGATATTGTTCGCAAAAATTGTTTACAATTTTATGTAGTTGCTGCTACGGAAATACGTTCTAGACTTCCTGTCCATGATTTATTCTTCCATCGTTTATCAATCTTTAAAGACAAACATGCTTTGTACTCAGCTGATAGACAAAAAACATTTTCCCATATTAAAGAGATTGCTAAGCTCTTTGATGTTTGTGATGTGGATGCTCTCAGGAATGAGTGGGATGCTCTGTACTTTGTCGATCGAGACATACGCGATAAATGGTCTGAGTTTTCCTTCGATGATATGTGGATAAAGATATGTTCAATGGTTGACAATAATGGTATCCTTAAATTTCCACAATTAAAATGTTTACTTAATGTCGTTAGATCACTCCCACATTCTAATAGTGAAGCTGAAAGAGCTTTTTCAATGTTACCTGACATTAAAACGAAAAAAAGAAATTCAATGAGTCAGAAAACAGAAAATTCAATTTGTGTAATTCGTCATGCTATGAAAGCTAGAGGACAAAATGCTACAACTGGTACTGTAGATGAAGAATGTTTGAAACTTATGAATGCTAAAACAATTTACAAAAAGTCCACATCTGATGAGATAATAAAATGGAAATTGCATTCAGAATAAATGATATATGAACACAAGTTTATTAGTTTCACAGGTAAGTTAACACCGGTAAAGTATAGTTCACAGTTTCACAGTATTAGTTAACACAGGTAAAGATAATGCAAAATATATTAAAAATAAATGAAATAAATAAGTAAAATGAATGAATTAATGTCTGCTATAAGCGACTTTGCTACCTGAAGTAAAAAAAAGAACGTCTGCTCTTAGCGACAAATATGCTTTGATGAAAAGTAAAAAACGTCTGCTATAAGCGACTTTACTACATTAAATAAACATGTCAAAAGGTCTGCTCTTAGCGACAAATATGCTTTGATGAAAAGTAAAAAACGTCTGCTATAAGCGACTTTGCTACCTGAAGTAAAAAAAAAAATGATGTCTGCTCCTAGCGACAAGTAGTTGTTAATGAAAAGTAAAAACGTCTGCTGTAAGCAATTCTATAATAATAAAAAGTAAAATAAGAAAAGATAATGCAATAACTGAAAGTATTCCGGAGTCATATCTAGTCAAACTATAACGTAAAGATATATTGTTTTTTTAAATTTCAATTATTTAATTACAGGTATTTTGCATTATCCCCCCTATATGGATTGCAGGACCTTGTCGATGGTTAGGGGGCTTAAGCTGAAAGTACTCGGCGGAGAAGTGATATAAGCACATAATGTCAGACACTATAATCTCAAATTCATTTAATTTATATTACTTATTTACTGTCTCAATTATTTTATAATCTTATTTTATAATAATTATTTCTATATAAGTTAAATTAAAAATAAATACAAAAATCAGGGTGTCCAGTCTGTACTGGAAAAAAAAAACGGATATATACAGTTCAAGTACATCTGTCGCTTATTTCTAGTACAAACTGGACACCCTGAAAATGTAATTGTGAAGAATACAATGCTAGACATCCGCGATACACGATTACTTGTCCTTGTTTGATTTTTTTTCAACCAAAGACAATGCGTGTCGATGAGTACTTGAAGCGACTAAGAAGCAATCCATCAGTTTGATAATTTTTTAAATCACTCCTGCGTATGTTTTATAAAAATTAAAAATACAACTTACAACTCTGAAAAGAGTGTTAAGTTTTACGTGCAAGTAAAAATGAAATTGACCACTTTGAAAAGAGTGGTGAGTTTAATTAGCAAGTACGAATTAAACTCACCACCACCCTTTTCAGAGTGGTTAAATGTACGTATGAGATTAAAACTTGATTGCCACTTTGAAAAGAGTGGCGAGTTTAATTAGCAAGTAAGAATTAAACTCACCACCCTTTTCAGAGTGGTTAAATGTACGTATGAGATTAAAACTTTATTGCCACTTTAAAAAGAGTGGTGAGTTTTACGTGTAATGAAAAATTAAACTCACCACCCTTTTCAGAGTGGTTAAATGTACATATGAGATTAAAACTTGATTGCCACTTTGAAAAGAGTGGTGAGTTCAATTGGCAAGTAAAAATTAAACTCACCACTCTTCTCAGAGTGGCTAAATGTACGTATGAGATTAAATAAAACTTGATTGCCACTTTGAAAAGAATGGTGAGTTCAATTGGCAAGTAAAAATTAAACTCACCACACTTTTCAGAGTGGCTAAATGTACGTATGAGATTAAATAAAACTTGATTGCCACTTTGAAAAGAGTGGTGAGTTTAATTGGCAAGTAAAAATTAAACTCACCACTCTTCTCAGAGTGGCTAAATGTACGTATAAGATTAAATAAAACTTTATTGCCACTATGAAAAGAGTGGTGAGTTTAATTGGCAAGTGAAAATTAAACTCACCATTCTTCTCAGAGTGGCTAAATGTACGTATAAGATTAAATATAACTTGATTGCCACTCTGAAAAGAGTGGTGAGTTTATGTGCATGAAGTTTCAAACGTTTTTTTTTTCAACGAATTAGAAATAATGATTTTTTTTTTACATTTTCATTATAATTTTGATTATAATTGAAATTAAAATTCAGTGATCCAGATGTAATGAGTTTCTTGTAATGAATATGATTTAGTGAATTATATGGAAATTGTAAAAAAATAAGTTTATTTCAAATTCGTTGAAAAAAAAAACGTTTGAAACTTTACACACATGGTGAGTTTAATTAACAAGCAAAAATTAATCTCACCACTATTTTCAGAGTGGTTCTAATTTTCAATTAAAAATATAATTAAAAAAAAAAAAAAGCGCAGTGCGCGCCGAGCACTGCCGAACGCGCATCCTCACGTACACACTCTATGAGTGTGTGCGTGACCATCTGGCAGCACTGCTTGGACATGCTCTTAATTCTCCCGGGAATCGATACATCCATAATCGATATATCGAGATTCCTCATTTGCTTTAGTTAGCCCAATTTAAGTTCGTCTAAATTGGCGATTCGACAATTAGTTTTTTTCCAGTCATCTGCTTTCAGGGAGGTAAGTCGCAATAAACATGTTTAAATTTTTTTAACTCCTGTTATTACATTTTGGCATAATTAAAATGATATAAGAATGTTCGGTCTTTGTTTTTTTAATGGACGGTTTTTTTACAAATTTTTTTTGATGATATTTTGTTGTTTTTCATTATGCAAAAATTTAAAATGAAAACGAAATTATTCTTCATGAAAAGAATAATTTCTAAATTCAGTACATCATTTATAAAATGCGTTGAAATTTTTTGTACCATTATGCTATTCTATATGACCTTCAAGCACACAATGTTTTGGAATTTCGTTTACCTTCTTTTCAATAAATTTATTTTACTTTTTTCCATGTGCTTGATTTTGAATGGTTATTTCTAACAATAATGTGAAAAATAATTGTGACAAATTGTTAATTTGTTAAACATATTAATTTGTTAAACATTTTTTTGTTTAAAATTGTTTATTTTTTTAATTATTTGTATTGTATATTTCTGTTATTTTTTGTTATTATTATCAAATTTCTGATAATCTACATCAGTATCAGAAATCTGTGAAAATAATCCTGAGCAACAAATGTTTAACGAATTAACATAACAATTTGTCATAATTGTTACTCACATTTCTGCAGTGAATAAAATTTGTGTCGCAAGTTCTCATTCATTAATTTATCGATTAAATTAAAAAATGAATAAAATTATTTCTAAAAAATTGCAAAAACTAATTTAATTGAAGCATTTGCTAAAAGTAATATTAAAACAAAATTGCAAAAATTATAATCACTAAAGAATTTTCAAAAACCATGTTTCTTTAATTACATTTCTAATTTATTCAATGTCTAATTCCTTCATTAATTAATCAATTTAAATTTTCCAGATAACAATGAGCACTGAAGAGACATCAAGGAATTTGCTGGAAGCGATCTCTTCAATAATATAGCAGCAGCAACTAGGCCCTGCACCAGCTAGACAGGATTCACGTTTCTTAATTGAATTGGATGATCACGACACTTCTGATGAAGAACAATCTGCAGTTATTGTAAAAAATCCTGCCAATAATAAAAAAAATACAACAGAAATATCCAAGAAAGGTACAATTCCAATTTACAATTTTGTAAATTAATATGACAAATTGAAAAAATAATTTTATGAATAATTGGAAAAAATTGTCCTTTTCACAGGTACCAGGGCACAATCTCGTCAACAACCTTTACTACCATCAATTTCTGAAACTCCACCACAATCAGCTCATCATTCTGCGCAACCGTATACTCTAGTTTCTGCACCACAACTACCGTCTCAGAGAAAATTCTATGATACTACTTATTCAGCAATTACAAGAGGTTTTAAATTGCCACAAAATAAAAATTTGTGTAAAAATTTTCAAAAATTATAACATTAAAAAAAACGTAGTTAAAAACTTGTGGTAAAGAACACTAAGACTAATAACTTTTACAAAAGATAAAATAAAACAAATAATTTTGTTTTCCTTTTTACAGGCCCAGTTTTGCAAATCAGCGATCACCCATCGTATGCCACTACTGCTTCGTCTACAATACCTCGTCAATGAAGTAATTAGAAATACATTCACGAAGATATTACAGCCATCTTTTCTGCAGAAATCGACGAGAAGTGTAGGATTCAAAAGGTTTTCTAGTTAGAAGCAAACGTTTCATGAAAGAAAACCATCTTTCAAAAAGTCTCTTCTAAGATAATATTCATCAGACAAAAATTTTCCTCGATAACAGTAGCCTGTGTTGAAACCGTCCATAGATGATAATGTCTCTTGAATAAAAACTTCTTTTACAAATGACAGTATCGAAGAAAAGTTTATTCAAAAAACATTCTCATGTAAGACAAGTTTGAAGAAATACCATTTTCATCGAAGGAACTTTTCTTCTGATGAAAGTTTTCTTCAGAAAGATCTTTTTTTTAAAGATTGTTTTCTTTCATGAAACTTTTGATTATACTCAAGGTCTCGTCCTCGAGATATAATGGTAGTAGCGTTAGCTGCGCAACCCAAACCACACAATTTAAAGGATTTTTAAAAACCCGCCTTACCAGATGGCGCTCCCGGCTCCTTGATACGGTGACGGGCCGCCATTTACTTCATTCGTTTTTTATGCGGTCAAGACCACACATCGAAATGTCTGAAAGACAAAAATTATCACATTCGCGTCGCGCTCGAAATCCCGAGCAGGGAATCGCGATAATAAAAATAAATCTAGCAGTGTTTTCAGTAGCTCCAGCTCTTCGTCGTAGACTTCGTCTTCAAGCGCGTCGTCAAAATCGAGTCCGAACAAGTCTCAACAAGCAAGAAGGCATGGTCATGTGCGGCGAGATTCGCGCCGGGCTTCACGATCTAATTCACGGGCTCGCTCATGTTCCCGCTCGCCTCTGCGCTCACATAGAAGATCTCGTTCACCCATTCGCCCGGAGAGGCATCGACGACATCGCTCCCACAGACGGGGACGCTACGACAGACGTCGTCGTTCAGAATCTTCCTCTAACAGTGAGGAGTCGTACTACAGTCGTTAGAAGCAACTTGTGGACACATTCGAACGTTACAAACGAGGTCGAGACGAAAGTCGATATCGATCTCCCAACTTCTACGAACGAGACGGATGTTACCGACCAAGGGGAACCCAACGCCGTTCTGAGAGTTGAACAACTGTTACTTCCGAAGCCAACGGTTCCAACCAATTCAGGTGTCAATATCCAGGTTGCACTAAGAGCTTTGCAACGAGCCGTGGTGTGGGGCAGCACCACAGAAAGAATCATCCAGATTGGAATGACACTAGGCAGAGAACGACTCAATTAAAAGCACTCTGGACCAGGGAGGAGGTGTCCCTTCTGGTGTCGGCGGAGGTAGACTTGAGAATGGAGGGCATTAGTAGAATGATGGTCAATTCGGAACTTGCTAGTCGGTTCCCAGAGCGCTCATTGGAGGCTATCAAGTGTCGGAGAAAGTTAGCGGCATATAAAGCTCAGGTTGAGGAAGTACTCGAGGCTCACGCCTTGGTGGGCGCTGTTGTTGGGGCTGGCTCCGATGATGAGAATGACTCACTGGGAGCCGGACCTAGTGATGATGCCGGGGATCTGTTCGACAGGAGGATAATTGATAAAATCCAGGAGCTGCTGCTTTCGAGTAGCGACTCCAGAGTCGATCAACTGCGTGACATCTACAGTCACATAGTTAGTGGGAATAAAGATACCATTTTCAATGCGCTTGTCGCCTATTTGCATAGCACCCTTGCTCGGGGGAGGGCGGGGGCAAGGCGAGCGCATAGAAGCATGAATAATCCTATAAGACCTGGGAGCAAAAGAAAAGAACGCCGTCGTCAATACAAGCGGGTTCAGCGTGAGTGGCGTCGCAATTGGTCTAGCTGTATCCGGGACTTACTTGACTCGAAGCCGGACTCGAGCATTATCGCTACAAACGATATGCTCGAGTACTGGAAGAAGGTCCTTATACGGCGCTCGGACGCCCGGCCGCACATTGGGTCTTGCGACACTGTGTGTGGTGGGACTATGGGCGCCTGTCGAAACTTCAGACGTCCTGGCGGCTTTTCCTGACGTAAAAACGGCCTCAGGGCCTGACGGTGTCTCCTCGAAAACCCTGAGAGAGCTGTCACACGCGCAGCTCGCTTTGATAATCAACTTAATCATGCTTTGTCGCCGCCTGCCTCAGTTCCTTCTTGATGCGAGAACGGTGCTGATAGCGAAAAAGACCATTCCGAGTACGCTAGGGGATTTTCGTCCTATAACTATTTCCTCTGTTCTCTCGCGATGTCTTCATAATATCTTTGCGAAGAGGCTCCGAAATGTTGTAAAAATTGATGATCGACAAGCCGCATTCCGTCCTTTGGATGGATGCGGCCGCAATGTTTTCCTCGTCGATACGATCCTTCGGTATTAGAACGAGAGGCACAAACCGCTGTTTGTTGTTTCTCTCGACGTCGAGAAGGCCTTTGACAGTGTCTCCCATTGTGCGATTGCTGAGGTACTGAAAGCAAGGGGAGTTCCATCCCCCATGATTGAATATCTTTCGTACGTATATTCGGAGGGACGGACAATTCTGCAGTCGAGAGACTGGAGTTCAGACCCAATTAAAATAAGATCTGGCGTACGCCAGGGTGATCCGCTCTCTCCGTATATATTTAACCTGATGATCGACGAAATGCTGCGACGTTTTCCGGACGAGATAGGCGCCGATATTGAGGGTTCCAAATACGGTGCGTTGACCTTTGCCGACGACATCGTTTTGATGGCCCAAACAGCGCAAGGCATGAACAACTTGCTGACCATAGCTAATGACTTCCTTTCAAGCTGCGGCATGAGGATCAACGCTAGGAAATCCGTTTCCATGGCGCTGACACCCGTGCCGCGTTGGTAACCAGCCTATTCCGGCTTTATCACGAACAACTGAGTGGAGGTACCTGGGAGTCACCTTTACGCCTGAGGGCAGAAAAAGGGAGAACCCAGTACCTCAGCACGTTGCAAGGCTCGAAAATCTGACCCGGTTTCCATTGAAGCCGCAGCAGAGAATCTACGTCTTGAGAAACCATATAATCCCGGGACTTTACCATGCCCTCGTGCTGGGACAAGTCAATATTGGGATATTGAATAAGCTAGACAAAAAGAACCGAGTGTTTGTGCGCCGATGGCTTCATTTGCCAAATGACTGTCCGAAGGCGTACATTCACGCATCTAGCAAAGACGGGGGCCTCGCTATACCATCCTTGAGGTGGGTGATTCCATCACTTCGCCTCAGGCGGCTAAAAGAGATATCGGGTTTAGATGGTCGAACGTTAAGACAACCTGGCGGATTCCTGTTGAAGGAGGAGGCCAAGGCGGAAAGGCGGTTGCTGTGGGGGGATGAGGTCATGGTAAATAAAACCGCAATAGATAAGAAACTGGCTGAAGCGCTGTATTCGTCTGTGGATGGATCAGCGCTGAAGTTGTCCAGGATGGTCCCACAACAACACCAGTGGGTAACAGATCGCACAAACTTTTTGTCGGGAAGGGATTTCGTTAATTCATGCAAGTTGCGTATTAACGCCCTTCCGACGAGGAGTCGAACATCTAGGTGGTGGCAGTATGACCGTACTTGCCGTGCCGGGTGCCATACAGTCGAAACCATGAACCATATTCTCCAAGCGTGTTATCGAACCCAGGAGTTTCGTATGAGGCGTCACGACGCCTTGGTGGCGCATGTGAGGCGGAATCTGTGTACTAAAGGTTATAGAGTTCTTACTGAACCACGCATAACAACTGCGCAAGGCAATAGATTCCCAGACCTGGTAGGATATAAAGACGGTAAAGCCATAGTGATAGATGGCCAGGTTGTGTCCGATTCGGCTGACCTGGACCAGAGTCATAGAAATAAAGTTAAATATTATCGAAACAATCCAGGTATCGGGGAGTTTATTGTGAGGGAGTTTGGTACGGATTCTGTCGAATATGCGTCCATCAGGTTATCCCCTCGTGGTTTGTGGAGTCGAGAGAGTATCTCGTCGCTTCGTGATCTTGGTGTACTAAGCGCTACTGAAGTTAAGGTCCTATCTAGTCGAACGATCATAGGTGGACTGATGACCTTCAATGCTTTTAATCGAACAACTTATACCAGGAGACGCGGAGCGAGAGCACGACACCGCCATTTGGAACCGTTTGGCTAGATACAAGGTGGCCGCGATAAACATATTTACATTTTTTTTTCTTCGTTTTAAATAATTAGAGTCAGAACCCTTGTATCGTCGCGTCGCGTCTCGGTGCTGCCTGCCATACAGGCATAACGGGAAACAAGAATTGGACTGGAACACTCGACTAGCAGAGACTCAAGTCGGCACCAGCGACGTATCCCGCGGGGAACGTCACGCGAAGACGCGGGATCTAGGACGATAAATCATGGACGCACTCTGCAGGAGTCGTCACGTGTCCAGGACCAAGTCGATATACAAAACGCAGATGACAGAGTCGCCACAGAGGACTCTCGCATCTCGTCGGTCATTGGTGAAGTTAACCAGAACATTGAAGGGCCTGTGGCGCCTACAGGTTCGTCTAATGGTAACTATGGTAATAACACACCAGCTGAGGCTAACAATGAAAACCTGAATCAAACACCATTGACCAAGCCACTCTAGAACTCCTCGGTGAGAATGCTCCTGAAGAGATCACTGGACCGAGCATCGATGACATCCTAGTAGAGAGATGGCCAAAAATAATCCAATCTGGCTTGCCAAAAGAAAATGTCGAAAAGTTAGTTAGCAAATACCCAAAACCGGGTAATTGCCTTCTTCTTGGCACCCCAAAATTAAACTCGGTGGTAAAACAGGCTCATCTCTTGGAATGTCATCAAACGCGATGACCAGAAGAGACATCTTCAGGACCTTATAGCGGCGTCCGTTAATGCAAATGGAATTGCATTAACCGAACTGTTGGCAGCGACCAAGAACAAGAACCAGACTCTCGACCTTCAACGTCAGATCGGTTTGTTAGGCGACTCTTCTCGGCTCGCTCTACAGGCACACTTTGGGTTATCGAAGTTAAGGAAATCCCTGATTACCCCGAGTCTCAACTTATCGGCTAAAACAGCTGCAGACGCCTCTAAAACGGACACCAACCTCTTTGGTGCGGATTTCACGGACCAGGTGAAAGACGCGGCCTCAATAGAAAAGTCAGCAAAAGGGTTATCCAAACCTCCACCACCGAAGCAGACCACTTCCAGTGCCAAGACTCCAACTGCGACAGGAGCTCCTAGATGTCCTTTAAACACGAGAGCCCCTGTCAAGAAAACTACCAGGACGAGCCGGTCGACAGGGGCATATCAAAGGACTCGGCACACCAGATCACGTCACAGCCCTCGACAACGGAGATAGAGGTAAGAGTCGCAGGGCGACTGCAGTATTTTCACGACAATTGGCGTGAAATTACAAATAACAAATATATGTTGAACATGGTTTCGGGCTGTAAAGTCATTTTTGATACAGAGCCTAAATCTAACTTTGACGGTGAACCGCGGTTTTCCTCAGCAGATGAAAGTGATTACCTTAGCGAAATAAACAAACTCCTCGTAAAAGGAGTTATAAGCAGTGTTGAAGCCTGTGAGGATCAGTTTCTGTCGCCGTTTTTTCTGAGGGAAAAACCAAATGGCGAAAAAAGATTCATCCTTAACTTAAAAGAACTGAACAACTTCATAAAAACTAAGCACTTTAAGATGGAAGATTGGAAAACCGTGGTATGCCTAGTTTCAAAAAACTGTTTTCTCGCAACAATTGATTTAGCTGACGCGTATTATCTGGTTTTTCTCAGGTTTAAATTCAAAGATTCCTTTTTTGAATTTAACGTCTTGCCATTTGGGTTATGTTTAGCGCCAAATTTTTTCACAAAATTAATGAAACCTTTACTCAGCACTCTTAGGGACAAGGGAACTCTTCTGGTGAACTACCTGGATGATTTTTTGGTGATCGGCAATTCGAGAGAAGAATGCGAAAACAATGTATCCTCGCTAATATCTCTACTTAACCACCTAGAGTTCATTTTAAACCAGAAGAAATGTCACCTGGTTCCTAGTCAACAACAAACGTTCTTAGGCTTCATTTTAAACACAAACCCTCTTAAAATCTCTCTTCCAGAGGAAAAAAGAATAAAATGCCTTCAAAAAGTGCATTGGGCACTCGAGAATAAAATATAGATCAGGGATTTAGCTCATGTGATCGGATTATTAGTTTCAGTTTGCCCAGCCGTGAAATACGGTATTTTATACACAAAGCGACTGGAAAGAGACAAATTTCTAGCACTGAATGCAAATAATGATAATTTTGAAAAAATAACAGTTATCTCTGATGAATCCCGCGAAGACCTTAGGTGGTGGATCGAGAAGTTATCCTCACTTAACGTCACGAATGCTATTCCAGAGAACAAATTCAAGCTGGAAATTTTCTCGGACGCTTCCCTTACAGGATGGGGTGCATCTGCCAGGGGCGAGAACACTCACGGATGGTGGAGCAATGAAGAGAAGTTAGAACACATTAATATGTTCGAACTAAAAGCAGTGCTATACGCCCTACAATGCTTTGCAAGTAACCTCTCTTCATGCGAAATTCTCCTGAGAGTGGACAGTACTACGGCTATCAGTTATGTAAATAAAATGGGAGTAATTCAAAAGGCCAAGTTATCTAACCTTGCTAGGGATATTTGGCAGTGGTGTGAATTCAGAGACATCTGGATCTATGCCTCCTACATCAAGTTAGCCGAAAATGTGGAAGCGGACGCAGGATCTCGCCACATATCTACGGAAACAGAGTGGTCATTATCAAACGAAGCCTTCAGAAAGATTAGACATTGTCTGGGGCCGTTTGAAATTGACCTATTTGCAACTAATATTAATTAAAAATGCAAAAAATTCTTTTCCTGGTTTCCGGATCCTTTCGCGGAAGGAGTTGACGCGTTCACATTTGATTGGCACGACTTGTCTTTTTATGTTTTTCCTCCCTTCGCCTTAGTATTGAAATGCATTAGAAAGATCATCACAGATCAAGCAGAGGGCACCATGGTCGTCCCATACTGGCCTGGCCAACCATGGTTCCCTATGTTTAAAAAACTACTAATTACAGATATGATTATTTTTAAATCAAATGCTAATTTACTAACATCTCCGTTTAGAGACCAACATCCATTATCTCAGGACCTTTCCCTGGCGGCAGGCAGACTATCCGCAAGGGATTGCAGATAAAAGGATCTCTGGACAGCTGCTTAAAAACGATACTCTCATCCCTATCAGATTCAACGATCAAACAATATGAGAAACCCCTGCGCTTGTGGTAGGATTTCTCCATGAAGAACAAAATTAATGTTTTTAAGCCGTCTGTGCAAAATGTTCTTGAGTTCTTAGAAGAACAGTTGCGGAACTCGAATACTTATGGTACCATTAATAATTATCGATCAACAATTGCTCTCATTACTGATATTAATTTGAGAAACAACCCGTTAGTCAAGCGGTTTTGTAAAGGGGTTTCAGTGGAGAAACCACAAAAACCAAAATACGACTATGTTTGGGATCCTAAGCCTGTATTAAATTATCTAGAAAAGTTATCTCCTCATAATACTCTATCGTTAAAAAAACTCACGCAAAAAACGTTTACCCTAATAGCCCTAATCACGGCACACCGTTTATAAACATTACAGGCTATCAGGATCCCGAACATAGTCGAAGAAAATAACGACTATATTATAAAAATTACAGACAAAATTAAAACGTCTGGCATTAACAAATCGCAACCACTCTTTCGCATACCGGTCTTCCCAGATAAGCCAAAAATATGTGCAGCTAGCACTTTTAAAGATTACCTAACTAGAACAAGCACAATCAAAAATCAGGATTGTGATAAGTTATTTGTTTCAGTAAGAAGTCCGCATAAAGCGGTCTCGACACAGACTCTACGAAGGTGGATTCAGAATATCCTAAAATGTAGCGGCATTAACGTAGATTTTTTCTCCGTCCACAGCACTCGCCACGCTGCTACATCGGTAGCAGCGAGAAACGGTTTAAATGTAGAAACTATCAGAAAAGCTGCTGGTTGGACGGAGGGCTCAAGAGTGTTTGCTAATCATTATAATCGACTAATTATAGATTCAAATAGCTTCGCCAAAGCAATAATTAATGCTAAGAGTTAATATATATAATCACGATACAATTAAAATAAAGATTAACACTTTGGTATAATCGGTATAAGAAATTTAATTTTTGTTCAATCAAAAAAAAAAAAACGAAAAAAAAAATTGCACTAGTTATTTGAACAACGACCATTATATCTCGAGGACGAGATCTTAAGTATAATTAATAAATCAAACGAACTTACCTAGTGAAGTTCGATTTTAATTATACGAGAGGGCTCGTCCGAAGAGAGATACCCCTCCCAAGTAATACCTAATTTTCTTTTGCCTACCCGGTTCTTACAGGTAAAATTGCAATTTTTTAGATCTTTAAAATAATGAAGTAAATGGCGGCCCGACACCGTATCAAGGAGCCGGGAGCGCCATCTGGTAAGGCGGGTTTTTAAAAATCCTTTAAATTGTGTGGTTTGGGTTGCGCAGCTAACGCTACTACCATTATATCTCTTCGGACGAGCCCCCTCGTATAATTAAAATCGAACTTCACTAGGTAAGTTCGTTTGATTTGTTAATTATAACTGGAAAATCTTCATGGAACACAAGCTTTATCGAAGAACACTTTCATCGAATAAACTTATGTCTCATGATTCGATGACAGTGTTCTGTGATAAAACTTGTGTTCCATGAAGGTTTTCTGGTCAGAAGCAAAAGTTTCATCACAGAAAACTATCTTTCAAATTAAATCTTTTTCAAGGCCACAGATTTCAGAAGAAAAGTTTTGTCAGCAATGAAAATAGTCTTTAAAGAGACTTATCTTGAAAGTTAGTTTTCTATGATGAAACTCTTGCTCATAACTTGAAAATTTTCTTGGAGCATAAGTTTTCTCACAGTACACTGTCATCGAATTATAAGACATAAGTTTATTCGATGAAAGTGCTCTTCAATAAAACTTGTGCTCCATGAAGATTTTCCAGTTATAATCAAACGTTTCATGAAAGAAAATAATCTATCAAAAAAAGATCTTTCTGAAGAAAACTTTCATCAGAGGAAAAGTTCCTTAGATGAAAATGGTCTTTCCTGAAACTTGACTTACATGAGAATGTTTTTTGAATAAATTTTTCTTCGATACTATTATTAGTAAAATAGGTGGTTATTCAAGAGACATTATCATCTATGAAAAGTTTCAAAACAGGCTACTGTTATCGAGGAAAATTTTTGTCTGATGAATATTATCTTAGAATAGTGTTTGAAGTCGTGTGGACTGTAATGATTATAATTCTATCAAAAAATTAAAATCATAAGCGTTTACTAATACTCGTTCCAAATAAAAATAAAAACTTTAATTTAATAAATCAAAAGACTAAATTCAAACAATATTATTTTTAAAGCTGGTTAAAACTCGATAAGGTGTTGTGAAACATTCGAGAATCTATACTCTTTATTTATTTTATTTTTATATAATCTAATTCTTATCTGGCCCCACGTTGGGCGCCAATTGAAACGTTCGAGAATCGATGTAACTAAAAAGGGAATAATGATTTACGTGTAAATAAAGTATAATTGAAACATTCGTGAATCTCGAAAAATCTAACTAAAAAGAGGATTCTCTATTCTCAACGGAAAAGAAA
>JABFQA010000308.1:0-19421 GCA_022817065.1 Probaryconus sp. ZL-2020
CTATGGCATATTCCGTTTCTAACATTCTAACATTATTTTATAATAATATAGGACAGACAATTCAACTCACATAAGTGCGTCCTTTATTATTATAAAATAATGTTAAAAACGGAACACGGCACTACATCATTTTAAAATGTTATGAATTTGCCTTCTTCTTTTTTATGATTAAAAATCCAGAACAAATTCACAACATTTTTAATAATGTAGAAAACGAACACGCCAAATAATGATAGATAGAATAGAAATAGAAATAATTATTTTTCGATAGAAAGACGTCTTTATTTCGGATTCAATAATTAAACTTGTGATGCTGTGGATAATGATATTATAATGGTACGATTTGGGAAAATGCGGATTATTTCAATGGAATTTCTTGACAATATTTATAGGAATATTCCATCACCTGAACCATGCTATGGAGCATTTCTATTCCTTGCATTTTAAATGCAATTTTTCTCGAAATGATTGCATTTATTTAATTTACATTAAATAGAGTCAATGATATTAACTTACCAATGCTATTTTACAAGAATATTTGTTGACGTTTTGCCAAATGTATTCTTGCAGCGGCATTTCAGGATATGCTACATCGTTATTAATTCTGCTAATTATTTTTTCACCATCCATACCTTCGGTTACTTTCATTTGAACAGTAGTAGAGTATCTACAGCGATTATTCAACAGCTTTAAAGCGCCCTTAATAGCTGTTTTCAATTGTTTCGTTTGATGCAAAATGTTGGCCATGATCTGCAAATAGCCGTTAGGTAATTTTATCTGAAACAATTGAAAAACAATATTAATTCCAATTATAGTTCCTAACACAAAAGCGTAATGATTCCGTATGTATTTTAAAAAATATACTTCTTTTGTGCGAAAAAGGGAACGTAATCTTTTACGCGAAAGTAGAATGTTGCGGTAACGTTCTATGCTGACTAAAAATAAAAAAGCTCCCCGCCCAAATCAATACACATTTTATAATATTAACTAGGGATTTCTGCTAGCTTTCTTCGTGCACTCGCTGCTCCGCCTGCGCGCTGCACGTGTCAACACCGGAGCGTTCCGCTCGCCGCTTCCCCCCGGGTGTAAAACCGAATTTTTTGTCCCCTATAAACGCTGTCGCTACATTTTTTCCCTAAAAATACTAGATATCATAGATCGTATTTGTTTGTTTCTACGGTAACAATTAATTAATATCATACCGTTATTTTATTGAACATTATTTATTGTATAACAATTTTTTAACATATAAATGCAAGTCTTTAAGCCACGTAAAGGCTGCGACCATACGGAATTTTTTTTTAAATTATATTAAATTAAAATTATTTAAGTTACTATAATTACCGTCAAACTGGGTGATTCGCGCATCATGGGGTGAGTGTACCCACTTTAATATTTATAATTAAAGTATAATATTTATGATCAAATTATACACAATCTATGTAATCAAGTCCATCCTTATTAATACAAATAAGCTTGGAATTCTATAACTAAATTAAAAATGAATTTTCAAAGTTGAATAGATAGGAAGACTCGCCCCATTTATGGGTAGACTCGCCCCATTTGACGGTATAGAAAAAAATTCGTCTCAACAAACTTCAAAAGGCTATTGCCGGATAACAGTAGTAGTGTAGCTATGTTCCTCCTGGACCAACAAAAGAAATGCAAATGAGGTATTGCGCATCAACAAATTAATTGCGCAATCATAATTAATAATTTAAATATGCAAATGAGGTAACTGTAAATTATGTAGGTCATTAAAAAATGACTGTAAACATGGTCATTAATAATTGATCAATTGTAAAATTAACATGTGAAAGTTGTTATTGATAATTTGTAAAGTTGTTATTGTTAACCCCCCCCCAGAAAACAATTACATTGTAAGGTGGGACGGCAAGTTTATGCAGGCAGTACTATACCACACAAAATCTCTTACTAAAATACTACTTTTAAAAAATTCTCTTAAACAATTGTTTTTTCCATAAATCCTTCAAAAACTGACTGTTAATTTCTTTATAAAATGTGTATTCAATAATTTACAAAAAACAACTGATATCATTTAAAGGCAAGATTACTTTAGAGAATATAACCAAAATCCAAAGAAATATAAGGAAATATTTATGACATTAAAAATTTATGACATTAAAAATTAAATTTCTTACAAAAATCTTGCCGGCCCGTTCACATTCATATTCGCGTTGATATTATCATTTCAGTTTTGTGAAAATGTAGTTTTTACATATTAATTTTTTTAATTTAGACAAATATTCAATGTTTTAAATATCAGTAAAATTAATTATGTTATTATATGAAACATGTGGCATTTATTATATGAAACAAGAGAAAAGTGGCATTTAGTAATTAATTTTAAATAATTTTAATTGACTGTTCATAAAAACGGGCCGGCAAGATTTTTGTAAGAAATTTAATTTTTAATGTCATAAATTTTTAATGTCATAAATATTTCCTTATATTTCTTTGGATTTTGGGTTATATTTTCTAAAGTAATCTTGCCTTTAAATGATATCAGTTGTTTTTTGTAAATTATTGAATACACATTTTATAAAGAAATTAACAGTCAGTTTTTGAAGGATTTAGGGAAAAAACAATTTTTTAAAGAGAATTTTTTAAAAGTAGTATTTTAGTAAGAGATTTTGTGTGGGATAGTATATTAGTTACTATACTAATATATTAAATTAGGAAGATGTGTAAAAATCTGGTGATTTGTATTATCTTACAGCCATGTACATTTTGTAAACAATTATCGTATACATTGAATCACAATATTGTTAATACTCTTAAAATGGATATTGTGATTAATCTAATACAAGAATTGGAAATTTTATCACACGTAATATTGTAATAGTCTTAAAATGAATATTGTTATTCATCTAATACAAGTATTGGAAATTTTACCACACTTGTAAAAATAATTCCAAAATGTAATGTAGTAACTTTTAAAATGTTAATAAGCGGGAATTTGCAATTCTGAACAGAGTTGGACGATTTAAATCACTTGATTTAAATCAATGATTTAAATCATGAATTAAATCAGTTGATTTTTTCCTTTAAATAATTGATTTAAATCGATTTTTTATATTTCGGGTTTTTCATGGTAGAATAATAACAGGATTAACATAATTAAAAGATAAATGGTTTTATCATCTCTAATTATAATTTTTATTTATTTTTGTAAGTAGTTTACATAATATATAATATAATTATGTATTTAATTTTTTATACAAAAAAACAAGTTTTGCAGCTTTGTCATTACCAAGTTTGTTCCTTAAATCATTATGAACTAATCCATACGTTGAAAATATTCTTTCAATACCAGCTGAAGATGCCACTGCAGTAAGGTGTTGAATTATTATAGTTTTTTCTTCCAACGTCAAAATCTGTTTCATTTTTTTACACTATTCCACCACTCAATAGCACTAAGATCTTTGATTGCATCTTCTATAGTCAATATACCATCAAAAGGCTGTGTACGGATTATATATTTTAAAATTTTTGTGCTTAATCCTGGTCCGCTGATTTCAAAATCTGTTCGCAAATATTCAGCATTTTCAGTCTCCTTTTCCGTTAGCTTATAGTCATTTTCCATTATGGTAAATTTTGGTGACAGAAGATAAGCTAAAAAATGACTAGAAGTTAATGCTTGATTATATCTTTTTCTGAAATTTTTTTTTGATTTGAATTAAAAACAGCTCCTAATTTATCCTCTAATTCTTTCTAGATGTAGACAGCATCAGCAATACTACAAGCATTTGTTTGAATTCTGTCTAAAGCAACAGATATTGGTTTTAAAATTTCAAGTTGATCTTCGACGTTCCTTTTTATAGAAAAATTCTGCACTGTATTTCTGATGTCCAGATCAATCTTATCTTTAAAATTTTCACAAATAGACAACAAAATTGGCCAATTGTTTAAATAGCTCTCTAAACAGTTGCACATACTGTTCCATCTAACTTCTATAGGTAACACTAAATTCTCTGCAACTTTCAATTCTTTAAATTGAAACGCGCCAATTTTGACGCGTTGGAAAACGAACCAATTTACCTTATCTCTTGACAGTTTATCTTATCTCTTGAGCCGCGGCTCTTGGTCCATCCTGGGGATGGAGCCGAGACGGAATAAAAATAAAAGTTCGGCAAGGCAAGATAACAATAGAGAGAGAGAATATGAAACTAGAGTTTTTTTTTGTTGTTCGAGCGTATTCAACTTAGCGAATTTCGGTTTATTATGTGATATGTGTGTGGAGATCTCGTACCTCTTGTACCCTTTTTGGCTTATATAATTGTGGAATTTAGTAAGGATTGACGTTCGGTTCAACCTTAGCACTGTACGGTTTTTGTTGTGGTACAAGAGATGAGCAATTAGTATAAGCCAGGCGATGGAAGTGGAAGACAACAACGCCAACAACTCAATGGATGCTGAGGAGTCTACGTTTGTGGGAACTTCAGAGTCGTCTTCAGCTTCGCCGAGGCTAGTTCCGATTCCTCCACCCTCCCCAACTCACCACGCTGGCCCATGGGCCACAACATCACCAGGTCGAGCCACCAAAAAGTACGACACCCACCGAGTGACAGAACACCACTCCAAGTCTACACCAGGTCAGTCGACGGACCTGTAACAAGGCATACGCTTTTTGGACCAAGTTGGGACCGCCATTTCACCCTGCACTGGGAACTGAGTACCAGGGCCTCCATTGCTGGTGCCAATGACCGTATCAGGTTGGAGTTAGGGGTCGTCTCAGGAAACACTTGGCTGAGAACCCTGCTCCAGGTAACAAATGACTGGGAAAAACCCACCTGGCGGATCTGAGAAAGGAGGAGTGAAATTTGGGGCGAAAAATCTTGTGGCTATAAGGCTGGAAGGCGGTAGGGCACCCAGACTACCAGCTAAACATCGGGACGCCGAGCAGTGCACGCTCCTGTGCCCTCGACCAATCAACGCTGGGTCCTGTGACGTTGGTGGTGCGGTGGTGGGGACTGGACGGGCCGACGCGAGCTGGACAGACGACTCCTTCTTCTTCCCCAGGATGACGAGCTACCAGGAGGAAGCACGCCAGAGAAGCTCCAGCGTCACTCCATCCCGTCGCCTCGGACTTCCGGCCGCATGGCCATTAAAGAATTAAACAGTTTTTTTTTGTAAAGTGAGTTGCGTGATGTTCGAGAAGCCGACAAAATTGTTGAGCGCCCCGCGAGGCGGAATTTTGAGTTTTGGTGAGTTAATTACGTATTTTCTAATTTAAATTGCGAGCTAAAATTATGGGCTGCTTCACAGCCAAAAATTTAATTGTTAAACACTTTCTCTCTCTCTCTAATTCCAACGACCTATTGGGCCGCTTAGCTGCCTAAATAGCCCTACAAAAGTGGGATTAACCGCGACTGAAAAATTTCGTGAGATTTCGAATTCATCGGGAAATACCTTTTCTTCGGCGCGGATTATCTACTTCGGGACTATCTTATCTTGCCTCGTTTTCTTGCCGCACTTAAAGCAACGAATGAAGCTCGTGAAAAGGGGAAATTTCGGGAAATTTTGGGCCCCGATTAAAGACCCAGTCAGGCGGTATTAACGCGAATTTTCGGTAGCCTCGTGGTCAAAGTCTGAAGGAATTTGTAACTATGTAACGGTTTATCTGATGCGTATGAATGGCTGGTGACCACGCGGTGCCTCGAGGCGTCGCTACCTTACCTACCCACCAGTACCTTGCCTGAAAATCATGAATAAGACCGATCGTCGCGAACTTTATCTTGTCTCCGAAATCCGACTTATTTCCGTCTCGTAGACGTCGGAGCGAAAACTAAGTTTTGTAACGAGTTTAGAGTTTCGTATGTGAAAGTGGTTGAAGACCGCATCCGACTAAAGAGCGTAGTCAAAAATCGACCGCAAAGACATTCGAGTATCGCGGTGATGGTGTTTGTAATAATTAGGCTAAATTTGATACGTGATGTAACTGAGAATTGTGAGATATTTGAGCTAATTATTGTAAACCGAAATTCATAGCAGAACTGCTGTATATTGGATCCATTCATGCAGCCACGCCTGGGTGAATGGGGTCCCTGTGCTGTATTGGAACTCAATTGTTAAATATAATGTTGGTAAAATTTACAAAATTTGGGTTCATCTTTCGACTGCCTTTCCTGGGGTTGACTTGATGGGTATACGAATAGAATCTGGCGCTGGTTGCGCCGTCAGGTCTCGTTGCAAATCAGGACTCAAAACTACCTTTCTGAAGCACCGCTTCATCGGGCGGGCTCTAACAATCGAAAGTTAATCCTCCCCCGGATTCATCGCGATTTGTGTTCCATCTAAGACATATAAATTCTGCCATTTCGGTGGCTGGCGATCCTAATCAAAAATAAATAAAAGAATTTCACGTCGTTCATTAAATCGGAGCCCAAACGGTGGCGAGGGGGCAGATTGTGGATCGATCAACCACGAGGAGTTCGCGTGATCGAAAAACAATTTGTTACAATGGCGATCCTGCCAGGATTCGTCTCATCAAGTAATATGCCCTCACATTATACCCTAGTGAGTAGAAGATTCAAAATCCCACGTTAGGTTGTCGAAGGAAATTTTGTTGAGATATGTAGTTGAGTACTTAGTTTTTTTTGATTTCGTCAGTTTTTCTTTTCTTGCGTGGCCGATCCAGTTTAAGGTGAAAATTTGTTGCCAAACGGGTCAAACCCGCGTGTCGAGAAAATTATCGCTGAGGCACAAATTCTCGGTTTAATTAGTTTTTTTTGTTACTTGCAAGGCGGAGTTTCCCTTGAGTAACTATCATTTTCAAAAGGAAAAAAAAACTACTTGCAAGGCGGAGTGCCCTTGAGTAGGAAAATTTTGCGGGAGTTATTTGCAAGGCCCGGTTGCCCTTGGATAACGATAATTTTAAAGTACTTTAGGTTTAAGTTGATTATTTGCGTAAATTTTGAGCGAACTGCAGTCTGGTATGTGTTAAAACTGAAAAACATGAATTGGATCGGTAACGTTGGGAAGAATAACTAAATTTACACAATTATTTAGTAGTATGTTTTGCTGTGAAAATATTGGATTCTTTGTAAAGAGTAAGTTAAAGCAGAATGCGGAAAACAATGAGATAATATAGGTCTGAAGAATTGAGAGAGATGAGATTTCCTTTTATAATAAAATTTGTTCGGCGTTTGAATTTCGTAAGATTAGATGAAAATTCCTAGAAAAAGTTTCGGAAAAATATAAAATATAAAAATTAATCCACGAAGGCCTTGTACAAGTCAGCTTTGCAAATGAGTCGAAGAAAAGATAATTGTTTGCAAAAATGGAGTTTAGGTGTATCAAGAGGCTGAAAACATTAATTATAGAACGATTAAGTTCTATTCAATCGTCGTTCGAAAACGAAAAGATCGAGCGAAGTTATTATCTAAATTGTCGGTATGAAGATATTCAAGTAAGCGTTATTGGTCGATTCGTTTTACGCGAAAAAGAAAAAAAAAAAAAATCCCAATAGGGAATCCCGTAATTTGTCCACACCCTAAAAATATCAAAAATGCCATTATTAAATTTTTAATTATCAGAGAAGAAAAGGAAAGTTTAATTTGTCATAAAATAAACTAACGAATTTTAGGCAAGAGAATACAATTTCAATACTCGTGTATTCCAGACAAGATGAGGAAAATGAGGCAATACAAGCAAAATATTATTTTAACGATAGCAAAGAGAAAGCTGAATCCGAATACATATAAAATTTATAAAGACAAGATACCACAGACAAGAGAAATCAACGCAAGTTTTAAAATTAACTTTTAGAAAATAATGAGAAAAATAAAACTTTGAAACTCTCAAATACAATGATTTCGAATAAGAGATTATTTTCTGTTCGGAAATTGAAATAAAACTTATGAATTAGAAATAATATGCTCGAAAAATAAATCGTTGTTTTGAACTTGGAATTAGAAATTAAAATACTCAAGAAAGAAAAATAATCGAAATAAAATTAAAGCATTATTTTAATTTCGAGTTCCAGAAATTACAAAATACTCTTAAAAGTAAATACGAACCGAAAAATAGTAGATTATTTTTTCACATTCTTGAGTCGAAAATAGAAATTAAAATTAAAATAAAAATACAGAAAAAGAGAAAGATTAATTTAATTTATAAAAGAATTCGAGAAAAGACGCCGCGAACAAAATCTGACGACGTCAGTTTAAAATTTTCTTTCAAAGTGTTCGGATCGCTTTCGCTCTTTGAAAAGATTCAGTGCTGAGTTCATTGAGAATTATAGTGTGCTCTGCCTATTTGTACCTTGCCCCTTGGGGATTATATTACATTCTTCTTTTGAGAAATATCTGGCCATTTTCTTTTTCTCAAATAAGGCACATTTTGGAAGCCTTGTTGGAGATAGGGCGTGGCAATAAAATTTTGTGACTACTCGAGATCGTACGGCGACTGCATTGGTGGATTCTACTGAGTTGAAAACCTTCCTGTGAGTACTGTTTTGATCTCGTTAAGGAAATTTTATTCCCTATTTGACAAAATTTTACGGCAGTGGATTTTTATGTTCGGTGTACAATAGCATGATTTATTGGTAAATTGATTAACACATACCTTTTCTTGTGTCGAGTTCTTCAAACCTTTAAAGTCGAGACAGTGATTTTGAAATTCGGGTTTTTGACCTTGGAGGCTTAATTTCTAGAGTCTTCTTTGTAGCTAATTTCAGAAATTGAATTTGAAATTTAATTTGAATTAAATTTAACTTAGTTTGATATTCCCCACGCGAATTAGTTTAAATTGAATTCATCCATTGCGAGGTTCAGGATTTCGAGTGAACAATTAGTAAACACGTCTTTTTTATTTTTTTCTCTTCTTTTCTTTTATTCTCTCTTTTCATTGTGGTTTGATACTCGAAATAGTGAATTAATTTTGTGTGACTAAAATCAAGTTCCTTCGGTGTATTGGAAGTGACTCAACGGCCTCAACGGATCGTTTTTTTTTGCGTGTGGATTTCGTGAAATCGAAATTGGTTGACGGTAACGGAATATCGGAACAGTACCTTATCTTCGAGACCGTGAGAAATACCTTATCTGAATAAACACCGCGACGAAGAAGGACCTTGTCCCCAAGGTCGAGACAAATATCTTGCCTCCGGGATCGGGACGAGTGCCTTACCCGCGAGACCGTGGAAAATATGTTATCTACCAACGACAAAGCGTACCGCGCGGAGTATCTCGCCCACGGAAACCACGCGAAGTACCTTGCCTCCGGGTAAATTCGACGGTTGATTAACACCACGGTGAAGTATCTTATCTGAGGTTTCGGGCTGGAAGCCGTTTTTTTGAACGAATAACGTTGGTAACGATTGTAAATCGCTCGGTTAAGCGACAAATTTTGACGACAAGATACTCAGAGGAACTGTTGAGCAACTCCACCGATATGTATCGTGACTAAACCCGAACCTTGCTTATTTGTCTGTACTTTGTCCGCTCCAACGTGAAAACTTCCGGTTTTCACTCGTAAAGGGTTACTGATTACGTTTTGTGTGAATAAGCTCGGATTAAACCCCGAATCTTGATACTGAGTTTTGAGATTGAGACCTTGAACTCCTAGAGAGCCCTCTTTACCCCACACTCCCTGATCTCGTCCTGTAAAGCGCTTGAGGCCGCAACTTTGAGCATATTTGATCAGCGAGGGAATTATCAACGAGGGAGACATTATCATCGAGGGATCGGAAATAACACCCACCGCCGCTACGAGGGATAGCGACATGAGTATCGACGAGCAACGTGAAGGGGAGCGAGGGATCTTGGACTGGGTGCACTCCTTGTCAACCGAAGAAATAGACAGGGAATTGACTTCACGAGGATTGGCCACCACCGGCATTTTACATGTCCGTAGGGTTCGTTTGAGCAAGGCCTGTGAAGAAGGTATTCAACCCCTGAGCGAGAGGCCCGCGACCGCCGTGCCCAGAGAAAACGACCCTCCCGGAATAGACGAGGGCGCAGTGGCGTTGGATCCCTCCACTACGACACCAGTCACCATCCCTGAATCCGAACAAAGACCGGAAACCGGCTATTGGTCGCGTACTGACCAGGGAACCGACCCCACGTCCGCTACACGACAGGTGCCTCCCCGGGCGCCCATCGTGAGAAATGATGACGCAACAATACGTCCCCCTCATAACCCCTACGAACTAACGGGCCTGAGGAATACCTTGCCTCCTGCTCCCACCGATCCAGGGGTAAACAACGAGACCCCCGCTCGGAATCTTGGAGCAATACCACGAACACTCCCTTGGGATGACGGTCGCTTTACAGCGGATTCCGCACGACCCGCTACAGTGGGAAACTCTTGGGATATTAGGAGAGAAACGGAACAGCCTCTGCGATACCACCCGCTAGACCCGATATTTGAGGGACGCACAACCGACTTTCGAGCTGACCCAGCTACGAGGCCTCACGCCAACCCACGAGGTCCGAGCGGAAATCCTCACGGAGAACCAACCGCGCACTCACCGCATCCTCAAGAAAGACAACCGTATCCGCCATCTAGGTGGCCCTTTGAGTCTCTGAGGGGACCACCTCCGGGTCCGATCACCCCTCGGCGGCAACTTGGGGATGTCGCCCGCGCCTGCGAGGTAATGCGCAGGTGGAACGTCCGGTTTTCGGGAAAAGAGGACGGAGAACAGTTCTTGGCTCGTATCTCTGAGGGTCGACAATTAATGCCCGTGGATGATGCTAGCTTGTTAGCAAGTATCCCCTTTTTCTTATCTGGACTAGCCCTTGAATGGTTCCGTGATCGCCGGGGAGAGTGGAGAAATTTTGAGGACTTTGGCGCAGCTTTCAGGCGGAGATTTATGAAGCCTGACTATCAACATGCTCTCCGGTGGGAAATCATCCGACGCACTCAGGGAGAGTATGAACCAGTAGCGGATTATCTTACCTGCATTCGTGCACTTATGAATCGTGCTCAGCCACGATGGACGGAATTGGAACAAATAGACTGCGCCTACCGAAACCTTCTACCCCGGTTTCAAATGGTCATCCAGGCTGAGGCGTTGGTTTCGTTCGACCATCTAGAACTCACCGCCCTACGTCGGGAGCAATCTATGTTGGCCGCTAAGGCTTTCCAAGCTCCACCAACGCCCGATCGTTCCCTTATCTCTGAGCTCGCGTACCGAGACCCCAAATCTCGGCGCGGAACTCGACCTCAGGCAACCGTGGCCATCGAAACAGAGGAGGACAGTTCCGAGACAGAGGAAGCTAACGCTATCGGGTCCAGACCACCGAAACCACCCCCTACGAGGAAGGGGCGAGCTCGTTACCGCCCTGAGGTTGGAAAACGGAAAACGGGAGTAACCATAGTACCCGTGGAAGAAACTCCGACGGAGCCCACAGTAAATATTGCCTCCGACAACAGTGGCCCACCATGTTGGAACTGTGGCGAAACGGGACATCTCCGCCGCCAGTGCTCTCGTCCGAAACGCACAGTTTGCTACGGCTGTGGGAAACCAGATATTCTAAAGCCCAACTGCACAAGTTGTTCGGGAAACGAGAGACAGAGGCGTTGAAAGGGGTGCCTACGTCTCGAGGAACTACTAGCCCCATTTCTAATTCCGTACCCGAGCTATACATCTCTACCTTGTCTCCACCTGACTATCCCTTGTGTATTGAAGCACACCTCGGATCACGTACGATTATCGGCCTATTGGACTCTGGCGCATCCGGAACGTTTCTGGGAGCTGATGCCTTATCTGCAGTTGAAGAACTGTCCCTACCCAAGTGGTATGACCGGACGCGAGTGCGCACTGCTAATGGACAGATGGAAATGAGCGAATTTGCGGTTGAAGTACCATTTACCCTGAGGGGCCGCAGCGAGACGGTCACGTGTCGAGCCTTTCCGACCAGCCCTTTTCCCTGCATATTTGGGTTAAACTTCTTGAAGCAAATGGGCATACAAGTCGACTTCACGACTCCTTCGTGGTCGTTTATTGACAACCCCACTAGGACATTCCCATTTACCAAATCCGAGCATGCTGCGACTATCTTATCTTGTTGTGGTCTGACTCCCTTGACAGAGTCACAACAGAGCAGGTTGAACAACCTATTAGACGAAGAGGTTCCGCTACCTCCAGATACGCCAACGTTAACTCCACTAGCCAGCCATCGGATCGACGTGGGAGACCACCCCCCTATCCGGCAAAAATTTCGTCGGGTCGCCCCGCCTGTGTACCAGGCCATCTGCAATGAGGTTGACAAGATGTTAAGGGACGATATTATCGAACCGTCCTCTAGTCCGTGGTCCAACCCTATCGTTATGGTTCGGAAACCAAATGGCACCTACAGATTCTGCATCGACTTTCGGGAAGTGAATAGAGTGACAAAAAGGGACGCTTATCCCTTGCCTCCATTAGATAGCATATTCGACAAACTGAGAAACGCCAAATATATCACTACGCTTGATTTGAGCCAGGCATACTTCCAAGTGCCATTGGAAGAGTCAAGCCGAGAAATAACAGCCTTCGCAGTGCCGGGCAAAGGCTTCTATCAGTTTCGTCGAATGCCTTACGGTCTGACTGGAGCTCCTGGTACCTTTCAACGACTTATCGATGAGATCATCGGGGTGGAAATGACGCCGTATGCATTCGCTTATCTCGACGATATCATCGTGATTACTGGCTCCTTCGAAGAACACCTGGTGCAATTACGGAAAGTCCTGCGACGACTGCGACAAGCGAATTTAACATTGAATAGAGAGAAGAGCAAATTCTGTTGTACACGAGTCCGATACTTGGGATTTATACTGGACGAATTGGGTCTCCAGGTCGACCCCGAGAAATCCAGACCGGTTCTAGATTACCCCCAGCCGACCACCCTGAAACAGCTGAGGCGGTTCCTGGGAATGATTAGCTGGTACCGGCGGTTCCTCCCCAATCTGTCCAGTATTGTAGCTCCTTTGACATCTTTACTCAAAAAGGGTACGACCTGGTCGTGGGGCGAGGAGCAACAGAAAGCTTTTACCTCTATAAAAGAGCTCTTGGCCGCAGCCGTCACCCTTGCGGTACCAAGCTTTACCTTGCCTTTTTCAATTCTGACCAGTGCAAGTCCAGTGGGAATCGCGGCGGTCCTAAGTCAACAGGACGGGAAACAGGAAACCGTGATCAGCTATGCCAGTCGATCCCTGAATGACTATGAGAGGCGTTACACAGCCACTGAGCGCGAATGTTTGGCGGTTGTCTGGGCCATTCGAAAATATCGACCTTACCTGGAAGGATTCCCTTTTAAAGTGATTACCGACGCGAATAGTTTGCGCTGGATGTTTGCGGTAAAAGACCCTACGAACCGGCTGGCCAGATGGATTGTTCAGCTGCAAGGCTATAAATTCGAAATCTACAATCGAAAGACCATAGCTTCCCGAATCCCGCACGAACTAGCCAGGTCTACTGACCCCGAGGACGAACAGTGTTTGACTCTTGACGACGGTACACATCCTACAACCTCTTGGAAGTCTACCACCGACTCGTGGTATAATCGCCGCATGAGAGAAGTCTCGACTAAACCAGAATTTAACCCTAACTGGAGAGTTGAGGAACAGAAGTTATACGTACAAATTCTACCATCTGCGACCGACTCTTTCGTCGACGACACTCCGAGGTGGAAGTTGGTAATCCCAAAGGAATATAGAGTGAAGATTTTACAAGCATGCCACGATTCGCCTCAGGCCGGACACCTCGGCGCTGATAAGACCGTTCAGCGAGTACGTCAACGTTACTATTGGCCCAGCTTGGTGCGAGATGTCGTCCGATATGTTCGTGAGTGTATCCCTTGTCAACTTCACAAAGTAGAGCAACAGAATCCAGCCGGTCTTCTACAACACCACAAAATTACCGAGCCATGGGCGGTTGTCGCTGCCGACGTTATGGGACCGTTCCCCCGCAGCAAGGAGGGATTTTCTTATCTGCTTATAGTCCAGGACTTATTCTCCAAATGGATAGAGTGCTGTCCCCTCAGAACCGCTACCGGAAAGAAGATCGCGTCCGTTTTGAAAGATTCGATCATTAACCGTTGGGGCGTGCCTCGGATATTATTGACAGACAATGGCACAGAATTTATCAACTCGTACGTACGGGATTTAACATCCCTCTGTCAAATCGACCATCGCTCGACACCTCCATACCACCCTCAGTCTAATCCCGTCGAAAGGGTTAATCGTGTGGTAAAAACTATGATCTCAGCCTTTATAAAGAAGGACCACCGAGAATGGGATCAGCACATCTCGGACTTCCGGTTCGCATTCAACACCGCTGTCCACGATACGCTGAAAACTACACCCGCGTTCCTCAACTTTGGCCGCGAACCCGGGGCCATACCCGTGATCCAAAACGAGGATATTAACTCGTCTACCGACAGTCAGCACCGCTGGCAGGAACGCGTTCAACGCCTTGAGGATCTACGAGCGGTCATTTCGCAAAATATAGCCGATAGCCAACTAAGACAAGAACGTTACTACAACTTGAGACATAGACCTACCCGTTTCCAGGTGGGGAACCAAGTACTAACCCGAAACTATGCCTTGTCTTCTGCGACCCGCAAATTTGCTGCGAAGTTAGCGCCTCGATGGCGGGGACCTTACAAGGTCACGAGTATCTTGCCTGGGAATCAATATGAAATATCAGACGAACTGATCGACAGAGTAATGAAGGTAGACGCGTCCCAACTCAAGCCCTATCACTCCCCTGAAGGTAGTCTACCTGCGGTAATGGAAGACCTCCGCGATGGCGACGGTTTCGTCAACGTTTGGACGGATGGAGCTTGTTCCCGGAATGGCACTGAGGGAGCACGTGCCGGAATTGGTGTTTACTTTGGACCAGGCTCCCCCGCTAACGTCTCGCGATCTATAGACGCGCGATGCACGAACAATCGTGCCGAGATCCTCGCCGCTTTAGCCGCAGCCAGGCAATTAATCTTGGGAAATGTGAAACGCGTGAGAATTCATACCGACTCGACGTTCCTTCTGAAAGGAATGACTGAATGGCTCCCACAATGGAAGGCCAACAACTGGAAGGGTGCTTCGGGACAACCCGTATCGAACGAACAAGAATTTTTAAAATTGGACAGCGCACTCCAGAAGTTCGATAAAGTAGAGTGGGTGTTAGTGAAAGGTCATGCCGATGACTTGGGAAACCGGATGGCCGACGAACTGGCCCGAGAGGGAAGCCTGGGATAGCCTTGATATCTTATCTACCTGCCAAATGATTTTGGTCTGCCTATTGTGATTGTCTTGTCTTCAGTGATTGTCTTGTCTTCATTATATTTGTCATTGTTGGGGTTACCGGACTATGGAGCCTTATGTTTTGTCGTTCTCTCCTGATGAACGGTGTGGTTCTGCTTGCTGTTATAGGAGAAACCCCTGAAATGCGAAGGCCGAACCCTCAAGACTACTTCAGCCCTTATTATGATCTGTTTGGCCACATCAACCGGAATTATCCGGAGTTCTGGGGGGTCTGTAACTCGTTCCTTAATGACACGAGAGACTACCAGCTGAGATACGCGGAGGCGCGCTGGCGCGAGATGCCCCCATCGCCCATCTACTGCGACGAGGGCACTCAGACCCCTATGGCCGCCCAGCGGGACCGAGCCACCCAAACCATCCGGGTGGGCTCCAGAACGGTCAAAACCCAGACACCGACCCCGGGTAGAGCCACCCGTGGCTCCCAGACTCACGACAGCCGAGTCTTCCCGAGAATAGAAGCGAGCACCCAAACAGCACCGGAGCCTCCCCGCAACCAGCACACGCAAACAGCCCCGAAAATGGTGACTGAAGTGGGCATCCAGACCGAGGAGACGGGAAAACAGGGGCAGGGACCCCCCGAGGTGCTCACTCCACCCTCTTCAGCGAAAGGGGCCAAACAAACCGGATCAACCGTTCGGGCTCCGGCCACGCCTCGCACCCCCGCTCAACTATGCTTTGCCTGCCTTGGAGAAGGACACCACTACTCGGTTTGTGACAAACGAGACCCCAAGCTAGTGTTTTGCTTCCGGTGCGGACATCGTGGCGTCACCGTATACGATTGCCCACGATGTGGACCAGACTATCGGCGGGAACAGAACCATCGCTTCAGAGCTCGAGAGAGTCCTTCTGAACGACCCCGCGCTGCTCGACGCCCTTACCGAGGACCCTACTCTCGCCATTAACCGTCTCGGCAACAAGGCAAGCTCGCCTCCTGCGAAGGGGACCGACCTCACGACGAGGAACCAGTCAACACCGACCACGACCTAGTACCTTATCTTCTTACGCATTATTTTACTTTCTTACCTAATTACGTTATTTTCTTGCCTACTTCCTTATCTCCTTAACCAGTTTCAATCTACATAGTACCTTTTCTTCACCGCCCCTAGTCATTTTTTTGTAGTTACATGGAGCAGCTCAATACCAGTTTATTTTAATTATTCTCTTTTCTTTTTTTTTGTACGCGAATTCAGTGGTTTCGATTATTCTTTTCTTTTCTGTTCGCCCGGCGATATTATTGTGGGCCTTACCGAAGCTTGTTGCAGTTTGTTTTTTTTTGAACCCGGATTTATAGCCGTGGGAATTATCTCTTGTATTAAAGTTAAAGTTTTTTTTTGCCAATAAACGCCTGATATTATGCCTTACAAAATATGAGTTCCTTGTCTACTTATTAGAAACACCTTACACCTATTATGACCGACAAATCCCTTTTCTAGTATCTTTTCTTGCTATTACCTTTTGTTATTTATCTTTTCTCCAAATCTATTATAACCATGAAGAAAATAAGAAGGACGGATGGCCCTCTCGAGACATCCCCGTGGGGAGTTGAGTTCCCTTCTAGAAAATTTTAAGTTTTACCTTTTGTCTCAGTTTTAGAGTTTATTCCTTGCCTTTGATACATCTGAATTCCTGAGTTTCTTGCCTGTGAGAAATGAGTAACACCACCAAGGTTGTGCATGACTTTGGAAGGTTTTCGTGGTAATAATGAAGTTTTTTTTGTATCATTTTGTTGTCACGAGTACACGGGTACATCGTGAGCTTTCGTGTGCCCCGAGGTGGATGGAGTGTTACGCAGGGGGGTGTGATGAAACGCGCCAATTTTGACGCGTTGGAAAACGAACCAATTTATCTTATCTCTTGACAGTTTATCTTATCTCTTGAGCCTCGGCTCTTGGTCCATCCTGGGGATGGAGCCGAGACGGAATAAAAATAAAAGTTCGGCAAGGCAAGATAACAATAGAGAGAGAGAATATGAAACTAGAGTTTTTTTTTGTAGTTCGAGCGTATGTAACTTAGCGAATTTTGGTTTATTATGTGATATGTGTGTGGAGATCTCGTACCTCTTGTACCCTTTTTGGCTTATATAATTGTGGAATTTAGTAAGGATTGACGTTCGGTTCAACCTTAGCACTGTACGGTTTTTGTTGTGGTACAAGAGATGAGCAATTAGTATAAGCCAGGCGATGGAAGTGGAAGACAACAACGCCAACAACTCAATGGATGCTGAGGAGTCTACGTTTGTGGGAACTTCAGAGTCGTCTTCAGCTTCGCCGAGGCTAGTTCCGATTCCTCCACCCTCCCCAACTCACCACGCTGGCCCATGGGCCACAACATCACCAGGTCGAGCCACCAAAAAGTACGACACCCACCGAGTGACAGAACACCACTCCAAGTCTACACCAGGTCAGTCGACGGACCTGTAACAAGGCATACGCTTTTTGGACCAAGTTGGGACCGCCATTTCACCCTGCACTGGGAACTGAGTACCAGGGCCTCCATTGCTGGTGCCAATGACCGTATCAGGTTGGAGTTAGGGGTCGTCTCAGGAAACACTTGGCTGAGAACCCTGCTCCAGGTAACAAATGACTGGGAAAAACCCACCTGGCGGATCTGAGAAAGGAGGAGTGAAATTTGGGGCGAAAAATCTTGTGGCTATAAGGCTGGAAGGCGGTAGGGCACCCAGACTACCAGCTAAACATCGGGACGCCGAGCAGTGCACGCTCCTGTGCCCTCGACCAATCAACGCTGGGTCCTGTGACGTTGGTGGTGCGGTGGTGGGGACTGGACGGGCCGACGCGAGCTGGACAGACGACTCCTTCTTCTTCCCCAGGATGACGAGCTACCAGGAGGAAGCACGCCAGAGAAGCTCCAGCGTCACTCCATCCCGTCGCCTCGGACTTCCGGCCGCATGGCCATTAAAGAATTAAACAGTTTTTTTTTGTAAAGTGAGTTGCGTGATGTTCGAGAAGCCGACAAAATTGTTGAGCGCCCCGCGAGGCGGAATTTTGAGTTTTGGTGAGTTAATTACGTATTTTCTAATTTAAATTGCGAGCTAAAATTATGGGCTGCTTCACAGCCAAAAATTTAATTGTTAAACACTTTCTCTCTCTCTCTAATTCCAACGACCTATTGGGCCGCTTAGCTGCCTAAATAGCCCTACAAAAGTGGGATTAACCGCGACTGAAAAATTTCGTGAGATTTCGAATTCATCGGGAAATACCTTTTCTTCGGCGCGGATTATCTACTTCGGGACTATCTTATCTTGCCTCGTTTTCTTGCCGCACTTAAAGCAACGAATGAAGCTCGTGAAAAGGGGAAATTTCGGGAAATTTTGGGCCCCGATTAAAGACCCAGTCAGGCGGTATTAACGCGAATTTTCGGTAGCCTCGTGGTCAAAGTCTGAAGGAATTTGTAACTATGTAACGGTTTATCTGATGCGTATGAATGGCTGGTGACCACGCGGTGCCTCGAGGCGTCGCTACCTTACCTACCCACCAGTACCTTGCCTGAAAATCATGAATAAGACCGATCGTCGCGAACTTTATCTTGTCTCCGAAATCCGACTTATTTCCGTCTCGTAGACGTCGGAGCGAAAACTAAGTTTTGTAACGAGTTTAGAGTTTCGTATGTGAAAGTGGTTGAAGACCGCATCCGACTAAAGAGCGTAGTCAAAAATCGACCGCAAAGACATTCGAGTATCGCGGTGATGGTGTTTGTAATAATTAGGCTAAATTTGATACGTGATGTAACTGAGAATTGTGAGATATTTGAGCTAATTATTGTAAACCGAAATTCATAGCAGAACTGCTGTATATTGGATCCATTCATGCAGCCACGCCTGGGTGAATGGGGTCCCTGTGCTGTATTGGAACTCAATTGTTAAATATAATGTTGGTAAAATTTACAAAATTTGGGTTCATCTTTCGACTGCCTTTCCTGGGGTTGACTTGATGGGTATACGAATAGAATCTGGCGCTGGTTGCGCCGTCAGGTCTCGTTGCAAATCAGGACTCAAAACTACCTTTCTGAAGCACCGCTTCATCGGGCGGGCTCTAACAATCGAAAGTTAATCCTCCCCCGGATTCATCGCGATTTGTGTTCCATCTAAGACATATAAATTCTGCCATTTCGGTGGCTGGCGATCCTAATCAAAA
>JABFQA010000309.1:0-21922 GCA_022817065.1 Probaryconus sp. ZL-2020
GTCAATAAATGAAATTTGATCAAAAACATACATAGAAGAATAAAGTCGATCATTCGTTTTCATAAATGCGTTGTTCCTTTACGAATGAAATTTGCGAAAAGATATGTTTCCAAAATTGAGAGTATAAAGTTTCTATAAAGAAATTATTGTGAAATATTGTTCAAATAATTATTAATTATTTTAATGCATAAAATGAAATGCATGATATATTGTTGACTTTTGCCAGTCACTGACGTCTGAGACGGTAATATCTAAACACCTTAGTAATACCAGTTTGAGTTGAACGTAATCCAAGCTTTTAGAGAAATTCAATATCTCATTCGCGACAAATATTTTTCTTAACAAAGGCAAGTTGATAAATGTTTGATACAACGTCTTATATGTTGTGAAGATAATAATGTAAAATCTGCAATTATAAGCAGATAGTAGCGTAGCACAGTCAACACCTATTTGTTCCGTACTCGCGAGGAATTGTCAACCCTAAATTGTCTTCCTTCCAATGTCGCTCGGCAGGAAGGATAGCTTTAATGCATGTAAATGTCGACAGAACAGAAGTAGAATTCGTGCCGTATCTTCGCCATCTTCCTTTATCCGGTAACGCAAGCGGCGCACTACGCCGAATACCCGAGAACCTTCCGCTGCGAGGTAGATCGCGTAATTTACTGATTACCCTTAATTGAAGACGGTGACTTAACGCTGCACTTCTACCCTATCTTGTTTCCCATCCTCCTACTCGTACGACCTGACTCGCAATAAGCGATTCCAGCTACGTTGGCGGAAACGTGCGTTAGACTTCGACTGGCACATTCGCAACTTTCACAATGTGTGTACATGCAATAACGATTTAAACTTGTCGCTATATCAACGAGTCGTTCGATACAGATTCAGATAATTCGCTACGCCAAATTATCTGCCTCGCCAAAAGTCTGACCGCAAATTCAACAACAACGTAATCCTCATAATATTCACAAAATAACGACAACAAGAAAATGGCATTTAAGTAGTTAAACACTCGAATCGAAAGAAGCAATTTAAAATGGCATTGAGTAATTTTCGGGTGACAATGTGACCATTCAACGTGATTTTCATTAAAACTTTATGAATGAAGAAATTTGATTAAAGACAAATAGCCTTTAAGAACTTAGTTAAGAATAAGGAAATTACCCAAAAGAAAAATTAAAGATAAAAGAAACAATTAAAAATGTAAATTCAGTGGAAGCTATAACAAGGCCATTCATCTTTCTTTTGTTTTTTGCGAAAGTTATATTTCTAGTGGAAAGAATCACAAGCTGCGGAAATAATTGCGGAAATAACTTGTTCCACGAAGACGAATGTCATTAAATGCGATCGTTAATTAAATATTTTTGTTAGGCAAATTTCGATTATCATTTTCTACCTTCTTCTTTTTGTCCCTCTTTTTGTTTCCTTTGTGTTGCGTTCAACAAAATTTCTTTTTCATTTAATAACGCGAATAAAAATCTTTCTTTTGTTCAATGCAATGTTTTCTTGGAAAAATGGCTTTTGTAAAAATGAATAGACATTTGATATACGACACGTATTCGCTTCGAGTTTATTTTATCATACATTTTCCTCGTACGGTGTATTTATTTTCTAAAAGCTTTTGCATTTATTGACTATCAGAACGTAAAAATACAGTAATGAAAGTCATCCTGTTCGATCTAAAACGAGAATGCACGTTTAAACTTATAACATTTGTTCTTTCTTTCTTTTTTAATTTTAATAATTTATCTTTATTTTCGTGCAAATTCCTAAAGCGAGGATTATCGCAGTTGAATATCCATAAGATATTCTCGAAATATCTACAGTGATTGATTGCATCATATAAATTTAACTACAGTATTATCCTAATTAATCTTCATATAAATAAACAGCTGGCAAACTTAACTTAATCTCTGAATAGAATTGATTTATGATATTTCATATTTCAAATTAGAAGAGCTTTAGTTATCTTTCAGCTTATGTAAATAACTTGAATATATATTATGTCACTATATATCAAAACATTGAAACAAACATTTCATACTCTTTCTTCCTTTTATCTCGAGAAGACAAATAATGATAATTATAAGATACATATGTCCACTAATGACTTCAATGAAAATAATTTCTCGTCCGAAATACACACAAAGACTCAACAATGAATAGAAGAACTCAGAGCGAAACGGAAAGTAACAAAAGGTTTTTAAAAAAGGTAAAGACGTGTAATATTCAGACGCAGGACGGAAATTATAATAGAAGGAAAAGAATGGATATTATACTGACGAAAAGATTAAAGGGAAAGACTTTATGTCGCAAACGAGGTCCAAATGAGGAGATATTGGAGCGGAGCGGAGTGAAACGGATGAGGTGAAGGTTGCAACAAGCTAAGAGGCTGGTGTTTGTTCAGCGCCGATTCATCAACCACAAAACTCTGAACTGTGATCAGACGGACTAAATCACGGTTGTGCCCTTTCATCGTTTATTCTCATCAAGAATGCTAACCGAAGTGCCCGGGCAGTCGCTCATGAACCAAGAGCCTCGGCCCTATTGTGTCCCTTGGATTTCCTTCGGTGCCTTAGCGAAGGAAAACATTTTTTTAATTCCTTTTTTAACGCACTTGAAAGATGAGCCACATTAAATTATGTTCGCTATACATTACACGCCACCTGAAACGTTGGCAACACAATGCGGTTTGCACGACTTGCCGGCGAAGGCAGATCAGATTTTTCGAAATCAAGAGATATGAGCGTTTCTTCTACATGTTTGAAATTTTTCACGCGCAAGGGAAGAATATTTCATCCTGCTTAGAGCAGGACAACTGGATTTTAAAGCTTTATGAGGGCAATAACTTACACTTAATGTCAATTATTATAATGTTGATAATTTTTCGTCGATTTCACCATCGAGATTGGAATTGCAAATTTATGGTCGCCGAACCACGTTGTGCTTGACGCGTTGAGTATATGAAGAATTTATTTTTCAGAAGAGGTTTATGTACTGTAAAAAGAAAGCCACAATCGAGAAAGCGATATTAAAATAATTCTTTCGGGATTATTTAAAATATGCTCGGGGAAATACTGTTTTAACGGCGTCCCAGGTGCACGGCGACGGCAAAGATTCATTCTGCTAAACTCCGTACCTTGACTTTTAAACATGACGTAACAAAAAAAAAAAAAGTTAAACTGCAGTAAATCTAAAGACTGCATAAAATGTAAGTCGAAATGCCACAAGTAAAAACGGATTATTTGCCGGGGGAAGAGAGAATAGAGGATAACTGGCTAACGTTTTTATTCACATATTTTTATACGGGACAATGACATACTTGATCGATAATGCTATTATTTTTCACAATACACTCGCGAACAAAAAAACAAAAACTCAATTTTATATTATTCGAGAATGTACATTATTTCAGACTTGAAATCTTTATTTTTTTTTTAAACCCCTCGTTTTAATTCCCGGTTTATGTGACACTTTTAAATTTTTATCATAAAATTAGAAAAGTTTAAACTTACTATATTTTTAATGAATGCAAAAATCAAATCAAATCAATATCAATAAAGATATTTTTACGCGACTTTTAACTATTTTCAGTGCGATTAATTCCTTAATAAAATAATATTCAACAAACAAGGAAACTTTTTCCATTTCAGAAGTTTTTAGCGTTTTTCATATTCGCCGGTTGATTGCGTGTCTGAAAATGCCGAAAAACGATTAACTTAATGCAATCGTGAGGTTTCTATTTATGTAACACGAAGAAAGAACATCGCATATATGCGATAGTGTAACATGAAATTAAACATACTATACAATGAACAAAGTTTTACTCAAGCTTACGATACCTTGATGGCAACGTAAGGGAAGGAAAGCTTGAAAGCTCACTGTTCATGTAGTGGCAAAGTTCATTCCAGTCTCGCTAGTGAAGCGCAAAACACGACTCGAGGTCGAACGCAGAGAGTAACTCGTTGTTTTTGTCACGGCTTCCGAAACTGAGAGAGACATTGTCGCTTTATACCGTGTACTTTGCTCAGCCATTTCTCTTCTTTTTTCTCTTTATTCATTTTGTACATATTTTCCCTTTAATGAACAGCACCTACGATATCATCTTTTTATTATTTAGGAAACCGCTAAACATCTGTCTGACTTATAAAGTAATAACAATATTCTCGAAGAACGAAAAACATTGTTCGAATTGTCCAAAATCAACTATCAAAATCAACATTCGTTGAAACAATAGTTTGCAGAATAAAACATTTATTGCAAATTAGGTTCAGTTTAGTATTGATGAAACGATAAAATTAATTCAAAACAAATGATCTAATGTGATAACTAATTAGTTAAACAGAGTATTCGGTATGATTGCTTAATTAATCATAAGCTGTATATTGAATTAACGCAAACGATCATTTCTCATTACATCATCATCGCATGCCTTTGACAAAGCTGGTACACAAAGCGTCACTTGAGATGTGAACATGCTCTCTAAATTGACAGCTCGGCATGTCGTGTATTCCTTCTGAAATCCCATTAGGACCTACAAAGATATGAATATGTTTCTGACTGTATCTCGATATCAAGATATCGATATCAGATGTCTCTTACGCGAACCAATTGGGGGAAAAAAAAAATTCACCTTAACCATTCAATGAATTTTTCAAGCTTTTCCATCTTCTATTTTTGTCAACAACCAAAACACGGAAGCCATTGAATAATTAAAAATAATCGTTTTTACATCTTATTTTCATTCCATAAAATTACTTTGTTAGAGACTTTGAAAGCCATTTACAATATTTATCTCCATTGAATTGTGTTTTATGCAACGAAACAAAAATTTTTAAGTTATGGAAGTTATTAAATTTACAGTTATTGTCATTCTGAGTGATAGTTAATAATACAAGGAATAATCCCTCAATAATTTATTACGTACAGATACTTTTAAGTACTTAAATCTGAATGCACATTTATGTTTTAGCAAAACCCGAAGTTTCGTAATTTCTTGAAATTTGCTAAATGATACAGTTGAGCATTACGAGGCATTTACTAGCAATAAAATGAAGTTATATTATTATTGTATATTTCGTCGGAAGAAAGTAAACTTTTATGAAATACTTACAAACTTTGGTAATCTATTTTTCGTCAATATCGCGTGACTGAGATAAAATACAATATTAAATATTTCTTGGCAGACGAGTTTGTATTTTTCGGAAATTTCCAGATGGACAAAAATACACTTGAATCTACACTAATAAAATCATTTCAAAATATAAGAGACAAATTAAATCTAAATTATTATCATTCGTTCTTTCAGATGCCAGATGTCTTTTTACGTCAATGTCTTCGATCCACATTCGTTCCATCTTCTATTCCCCAACGAAAAATAATAAGGTAAGTGCAAAATAATTATCTATATATAATTGTGTAGACAGGCCTCTTTAATACATAGCGTAACAGAAACGACTGCACAATGTCCGTTGAGTTTCGTTCGCGTATTTGCTTTAGGAAATCTTAGCAATAAGACTCATTTGCATTTGCGTAGAATTGTGCTCGGAAAATTTTCTGTTCTTTATGAGTAAAGAGAGCCACGTATTCCATTGCGAGGGGCTCTATACAGTGTTAGAAGAATCAACCTTTTCCTAGAAAGAAGGAAGTTTCATTTTTTTGTGATACGTGCGGTGCATCAGTAATGACACGAAAAGTGTGCCGAAGTAAAACAGAGCAAAACAAGCAATGCTTTAACAAACTTATCGTACCCTCGTTAAACCAATGTCGGAACGAAACAAATGCATCCATAACGGCAAATGTATTCCGCGCGTTTCTTTCTTCCCAGCGAATGTGCCATTAGGCATTTTCCAGACAAATGTATCAAACACATTTTCAATGAAACCAAAGTACTTTGACTCACTTCCTGTTGCTTGCAATACGTTTTGCCTTGCATTATATGTTATTGAACATTGCTGCTTTTATTTCTATCGATACGGCTGAAGGTTAATACGAGCTTTCGAGTGTAATTTGAAAAAAAAAAAAATGGAAAGCTCCTTCGCAGAATGGATTGAAGAATGTTTTTCACGAAGCTTTTATGTTTTTCAACGACGTGAGAATTTAATTCTGATCCAATTTGTTCGAATGTCTTTTTATTTTCGTTGCTTCATTTTCCCATTTACTTTTTACATCAAGATTAAGAAAATTGCATTAATCAGAATTTCAAGGTATATAGAATTAAAATTTCAAAATCTTGAACTAAAGATGTTTATCATTGAATGAATGTGTATAAACCGAAGTCTGAAAACTTGGTAATCTCGTCGTAATGTAAAGATTTACATTTTGTCTTAAAAATAGATTTCGCAAGAGCTCACGTAGTTTGTACGTTAAATTAAAGATTACCTCGTCAATAATGCAATTCCCGAGAAAGGAAAGCAATGTTACAAATTGTAACGTACAGTAAAAAGAGTAATTAATCTTTGTACCGAAATCAAAGTACAAGATGAAAATATCGAATTAGTCCGTAATAACGTGCGGGTTATTATAGCTCTGTGTGTGATGCGATTTTGATAAATAATTTGTTGCTATGGAATATGGTAATTTGAGTGATACGATGCAAATGAAATTTATAACGAATTCCTCATTCCATATATCCTTTTTGGCCGTCTCGTGCTTTATCGTTTGGTTCCCGTTGAGCTTACTAAGCTTCGCAGATAACGCTTCCTTGCATAGCCCGTACATTGTTCTAGGAGTTTAAACAGATTACGCTGGAACGCTGTTTAAACGTAAATTGCTGGTTTTAAACTAGTACGGATACGCGACGAGAAACCTGTGGTAGTTTTTAGCAGCTGTGAAAGTGAAGTACGTGCAACGCGGTGTCCCGGGGGGAAATGCTTGAGAATTACGCGAATGTCCCTGCCGTCTATTAATAATGCTATCAAATTGAATTTTCAATGAGTGTTTTTTCGTTATGTACGTACCCTTTTTCGCTTCACGTCGATCGCGGTGATATACGTTTGCTGAAATTCGGACTGCGTTCGAAAATTTTACGATCGAACCGGGTTACACATTTTCTCGCTAATTTTCTATGGACAAATTTATAAACGTTGAAATCATTCTTGGAAAATAAATGTCCGAACAGTTGCAATTTCATTAAATATGTTTTTACCTTCATTCAATTAACATACGCAATTAAGTCGAATGACAAATTATATTTCATTTCACAGACCGTTAATTAATTGTATTGTATTTCGCATGAACGGAAACAAAACATATATTAATTATTTTTAATTGTTTATTAAAAATTCGCCATAAAGTTAATTGGAATTTTCTTCCTTTGTTTTTTATTTTTTTTTTTTTAATTGACCAACGTTCGGTCAGAAAATGCTTTATATGCATAAATAAATTATATGCGTTAGCACGTTCACCGTTTCATAATCTGCAGAAAAATCAGTTAGACCGAATAATTTGCACGATATATCCTTTTTCCACTTAATCTATAACGATATTTAATGTCATTCTAATGACTCGTTAAATAGATATTTGTATCCACATTTCTGCCAATTATCGACATTTATAACGACGAGCTCTTTGTAACTCGTTAAATTTGTTTCTCCGACCGCATTAAAAATGTACAATTGAAAATTTTGCTGACGAGGTACATGACTTTCCACTTATTTTCATATTCATGAGATTTTCATTTTACGAATTACATAATCCAACAACGAAATTGTTAACCCTTTAATTCCCAAGTGAAATCTCGCGCGGCCATTCTTTAAAATTACATTTATTTTAGATAGTGAAATGAAAAAAAGTTAAAGAGTTAACGGTACATTAAAAAGTAATGATAATTTTCATATGAAAATCGACTGTTGAATCTGTTACAAGGGCTGAAAATAAAAGCCGAATAACAATGATGTTTTCTCCGAGCTTACAACGGTTTAGTTGTGAATTGATTTTCGTATGCATTGAACGTTGTCGTGAGGATCGAAGCAAATCAACTTTTATTCCCGTTAAATTACATTGAAATGCCACAGTTCCAATATTAATCGAATATTATCGTCAGCGAATTGAGTCTAATGTTGACTGACTGACGTTTAGAAGCAATATGATAATTTATTCGCAGAAGCGAGAAACACTGACATGGCCGATTTAACATTTATCGCAGCTACGTGTGAGGGTTGTGATTCATGCAAAGAGTTTCGTGACTCGTGCCGGAACGTGCCGTGAGCAAGTGTTATAAACTCTCTCATTCGATGCTACATGTATATTAAAGAACACTTATCACACGTGTAAGGGAACGATGCTTTATTGTTGCATATCTCGTCGATAATTGAACGAACCATTGGCAGAATTTACCGTTTGAAAACTGTCGATAAATTCACCGTAACGAGCCCATATTACAAGACTTGTCGCTCATTGACATTGTCTGAGAACATTGGCTCATTCGCGCTTTGAACGTATCATGTTTTGTCATAATTATTGCGCACGCAACTTAACGGTACAAAGTCATTAACTTATCAGAAGGGCTTACGGCGATACGTTATTTTACTAAGAACATAACTAAATACGTTGATAAACACCTTCGAGCAAGATGATCTTTGCGATGACTTTTAGCCGAAACATTTTTTTTACTAATACAGAGCAAATTGTTTTTAATTATATTGAGAACGTATTTCGAAATATATATTTCTACGTTATTATTTAAAAATTATTATTTTCATTGTAAACAAATTGCTTATTAATATAAATGATTTTTGTTTGATTTCGATCTTATTTGTGTTTAATATTCATTAAGCGTCACAGACAAAAGTTTCACTATTTTTAATGAAATATATATGAACGTTATTTTTTATTTTGATTCGTTCGTTTGAATAATACAAATATGCCACTGAAAGTTTAGTCGTTTGATAAAATTGGCGTTTGTGTTTGATGCATTAATAAAAAGTAAAAGAACGTATTTATTAAACACGGTGAATAATAAAAGAAGACTGCTTACTGAAGAAAAACCATTTGAGAAATGATATATGATTTTTGTAGCCACTCGGAAACATACTGCGTGCACTACTTTACTTAAACTAACAATTTTAATGTTTACTAGCGAAGTAAAAATGTGTTACTGCAGAGCTTCTTCAGTAAAACACAGGAAAACTATTACTTACAATGTACTTTACTTCGACTTGTCTACATTGATGTAAAATGACGTTAAAAGTAAAACAAAATAACGAAACAAAAAGTAAACTTGAATTTTTTATAAAATAAATGTGAAAAAGGGATAAAAGTGAATACAGCATTAATTAAAATTGCGGTGGACATTAATTATGTTTAGGTGCATTGAAATTATCACAGAGTGAATATACTGTGAAATTTAATTTTTCAGTTTAAATATTAATAATATGACACTTTGAAAAACGTACGACATTTTAACTTTTTAATTATTTCTTTATAATTGGATAAGTACGTTAATCAGTAAGTATAATTAACTAAAATGAAAAAGAAATAATATTTTCAATCTCAATTTTTGATCTCGATAATCTAACTTCATTAGAATTTGAAAGCTACACTTCTTTGACACATTCGAGTATTATCGATTGCCCCATTTGATGATGTATGAAAGACCCACTTCTAGGAAACTATCCTATAATGAGCTTGAACTCGTCGTCTGAAAGCTTCTCAACCAACTTAACCCAACTAATCAAATGGGCATTAGCATTGACGTATTCGATCATTCAGGCACTTGAGAATTTTCTTGCAGATAGTTTGTTGCAGTATTACATGACGAGCCTAATATATTTTAAATCATTATTCGTTTAATTACATTAAATGTTATATCAATTATTCAATTTACTTAATTAATTAAATCAATTGAAATTTACTATAAATATTTAACATTTATGTTTGATCGGAACTCATGAAAACGAGTTCGTAAATTTGATACAGAATAATATCAAACTCACAAACTTGTTACAAACTTGTTGTCAAACAACCATCGAGTGTCAATAGTTACTCCTGAATTACAACAGTAATTAACAGTATTAAATAAACAAATATAAAATATGAAATGTAATAGAAATATAATCTGCCAGACACGACGCACTGTTTACTACTGATTTTTTAAAATCATGAACAAACAGAGTCATGGCTACGTTATGTCTGACATAACGTACTGTTTTCTACTGAATTGCACAAAAATAAAATCTCTAATGTAATTATGTAGATTTAATCAAAGAAAATTTAAACAATATCATTATCACAATTGTAATAGAAAGTATGAAAATAATACTTTGTAACAGCAGTAATGATAATGATAATGGTAATAATAATAATAATAATAATTGTTCTGTTTCCAAGTACTCCATATTCCAATTAACTTGTACATTGTATTTACACAGCCATCGTTATATCCGTATAAAATTCTCCATTTTTCATGTATGAAATTAAAAACGTGATACGACCGTGTAAGACTTTTTTTCACATTATGATATCACTTGCGTATCTACATTATTGTCATAAGATACATTTAATTTCGTAACTAAAAATTTTTAACTTGCTAATGAAACATTTTCAAAGTCTACAAATTGTCGTGAAATGAATTTAATTAGATTTTGGCCGAGTTACAGTGTAAATTTACTTTAATAAACCTTTAATTAGCAGTATGGTATTCAATATAAAGATAACATGACATAAATCAACAGTTTCAATGAATGAAATTATGAAGATTTAGTAAATTCTACGTTTAAACTGAAACATTGAAACCGCTGGGAAAATAATTGTATCTCATTTACATTCATTGTTGTATTCATTGACAGATCATTCATTGCAGAAATATATTGTATCAGGTAATGAGCGTTTTAATTTCATAACGCGTTTTATATAAATTCCTTTTAATTATTTATTCATTGGTTTCAAATTTTAACCGTAATATTTATTATTAAAAAAGTAATTAAAATACATATCTGCATTTTTAAAGAACATTTCATTTCGTAAACAGAATTTTCGATAAATAACGAATTTTAAATAAATTGAATATTTTACTATACTGACTGAGATTACTTGTTTTACATAAAATCATGTAACATTTGTAATCGAATAATAATTTTTTATTTTCTGATTTGCTTTGTAAATAAATCCATTATAATTTAAAAAGAATTAAAGTAAATTCGTTTTTGGATCAATTTGCTGGCCTCTTCTGATGGTATTTCAGGTAATTGTGGTCGACGATGCCGCTGACAAAGTTCACAAAGCAACTAACCGTACCATTGTGTGTACCATTCCGTAACAGTCTTCACATTTTAACATCGACATTTTGCATGCTTTTCTATCGCTTTAAACTTACTCATATAAATACGTACTTTTTATACCAGCAATCTTCCGACGAATCTCTGTTATTTATTTTCGTAAACGTTGAAAAAAGTAACACAAAAAATTACTATTCCGTATTCCAAATTGGGAATAAATCTGTTTGTGCATGAAATTTATTTGATCATTAAAGAAGCATGACATTTAAATAAAGATGAAGATCATTGTTCAACATCAATTATCTCTGACAATATAATAAATCTTCTCCACAACCACAGATTATAATTATTATAGATGTTAAAAAGAGCATTTTATAGAACTTTAAGTAAAAGCTTTTAAATTGTGAACAGATATGTATAAATTTAATGCTTTTAATGATACAACATCATCTAATAATTTGTAAGGCATTTTTTATTGATTAAATTCAAATGAGTAAGGTAGATTTTAAATAAATTATAAAATCTTTCACTATATAAAAATGACTTGAATTTTAATACGTAATATATAATGCACAAATTACATGACACTCTTTAATATATGAAAATAAAATGATTAAGACGATCTGAAGATAATTTTACTCAACAGAATCAGAAAATACGCTCATTTCTTATTATAAAAAACAAATTTTTACACAATACAATATTCTTTCTCATTCTCAAAATAATTTAAACGTGACTAATTATTCAGGTAATTTCAAAAATAACTGCACAGAGAAATATTTCATTAACAAATAAAATGGCATCATTGTATTTAAATATCACGAAACCGAAAATATTTGAATGAAAGTGATTAAGCTAACAATGTTCCTACATGTTAATATTTCTATAAAATTATTATTTAATAATTCATTGTTATTCGATAAATTATTTAGTTAATATTCGCTGAACAATGTTTACCCGACGTATATAAAACTGGTGTAATAATTGCGTTATTGGAAAAGATAGGACAAAAAATATTTAATTAAATTAAGGATACTACTGGATGGAAGAAAATGCCATGAATTATATCAATTATCGTTTGCGTTCATTTTCAAATTATTAGAGTCTATCTCATCGAAGGGAAATAAATCCACTGATATGAATAGGTATTTTTTTGGCCGCACGACAAAATACAGGATAAAAAAATGTAAGCTGGGAAAAAAATATCAATGACTAAATTATCCGTGCCAAGTAATTCCGACAAAATAAGGGAGAGTGAGATGGAAGGTAAAAATTAACTTTTGGTATGCCATTTTGTCGTCGATATTTTATCGTTGGGTATTATGTCATGTATTCATATTTTTGGAGTTATTAAAAAATACACAAACAAAGTACCTAGAGTTTTCTCGCCAATCTATATTTTTCAAATATAATGCTTGGCTTATTGGTTTCCGATAATGTTTTTCAATTTGCAATAAATTCTTGACGTAAGTGACTTTACGGAGTAGTTCACTATTCTGAAAACGCTTTCCGGGAATAATTCAGAAAATTGAGTAATCTTCCGTTGCGTCAAATGAAATGTCGCGTCATTATTTCGAGCGTGCAAAGCTTAATAGATAAAACCGGTACATCATTTCAAATATCCCTTGTTAGCATGAAATTTCGTTTTGTCCTAATATGTATCGCATTTGCATCTTAATAATGTTCGCGTATGAAATTGTGATAATTGTCATTGTGTATTACTTACTTTGTTAAGTTTCCGGAAGTATGCAAATTAGGGGAGGTATACATATTCCTAAATAAGTGAAACATTTATAGGTCCGAACATACTATGATGATATAGCAAGCATACTGGTTTAACGCTACTCGAGCCTGGACAAAGTCAATTTCACGGTACGTTACATACGTCGGATAGGTGCTCAGCGTGAACGGGACATGTCCTGGTCAATGTTGCACTATATGTATTGCTGTCATACATGTAGCTAACATAGGGAATCGTGTCATTTATGTTATTAGCTGCCAAATTAGGATGTTGGCTTGTATGCAAATTCGAAATGCATTAATCCATTGAGCCTAAAGTGCCTCCTGCCTGTCGTTTTTCATTTTCATCTAATCCACTTCATTCGATAGTTCTCATTGAACATTTTTTTTTCTATTTGTACATATGTATATATATTATTCACGATATATTTTATGCCCGTGAAATATCAAATGTTTTAACGAATTTTTGTTTAGATTAATATCCATGGCGATCAAAATTTGTTAATGTTCTCATAAAGTTCTGAACATTCATTTAATGCGAATGAAATTTTCAATTTCATATTTTCGCTTTGCAATTTCATTAACAGAAAACAAATTAAACCTCCTCTCAATTAATTATTCGTAATAACTAAAATGTTTTCCATTTAATATTTATTGGATTTATCATTTAATTCAGTTAATTTATTATTACAGAGAATTGTATGCAATTAAATTTGCATTTATATTTATACTTTATATATGGATTTACACGTAGATATATTTTATTTTTTACATGTAAACAGCCATAGGTCAGTTTAAAACTGGAAATTACAAAGTTAGAAGTTAGAAGTTATAGCCTTAAGCCAGTAGTACAAATACACATACGAAATCCTCTTATAATATCCTAATGCATGACTTAAACTTCGAAAATATAGTAAGGAGTTACGAAATTTCCATACCTTAGATTATGTAAAATTTTGCACAAAATGAAGAGAGCGCATCAGAAACGCATATATATGAAATTACAGGAGGAAATAAATTTTATTAGAAATTTTTTTCCTTCTATCCTTCTACAATAAAAAAAAGAAACCAAGGAAATTACATTTTTATCGTATTGTTAGAATAAAGATTTTTTTTAATATAAAATTTTATACCGATTGAGGTACATATTAATTGATGTAACGTGAATTCGAATTGATTGGCTTTTACAAGGCAGAATATACAATGCCCTTTTTTTCTTAACGTTACACTTTTTACAAAACAATGTTAAAAATATAACTAACGTCCTTTGTTGTATGAAGGCATACAAAAAATTTCCCATAAAAAGTGTGTATAATTTCGTAGAAACTATTCATGCGAATAAATGAATAAATAATGTGTTTTTTTTTTTATGTTGCAATGTATAATACAGATTCTATCAAATGCATCCCGCTAGATGTATTTGATTCTTAGCTGTACATGTGTTTGACACACAAATCTAGTAGTTGGCATCGAAGGCATTAATGTGGATGAACGATGTAGATGTGTGCTGCTGCATGATAAATTGTTCAATACGTAACCAATATGCAGCTGAGCACGAGAAATCGTAAAGTGGCGTCCATGCATTAAATCACACACACTTCACACAATAATGCATCCGCTTCCTTTCTTACCAATTTTTTATCAGTGTCATTGTTATTATTTATTTGAAATTATCATCATTATTATGGTTTCATATAAGCGTGTATATATATAAATTATTTATGTTTAGAATAACATTGAGTTAGGATTACTCGTTATACAAATATTTCATGTGTTGATAATAACCATCGCGCGATAAAGAATATATTAAAGGTATATGGAAGGTATACGAATTTTTGAAACATTCAGTAGAAATTTTGTTATAATTTCAATAATTCAGTAGTAAACTCTACGTTATGTCAGACAAAAATAAATCACAGTTTTTTATCATTGTTCGAACAAATCAGTAGTAATGAGTACGTTATGTCAGACAAATATACTTCTGTTATATTTTATGCTTTTATACTTGTTTATAAATGTCCATTCAATGTTCCTAACTTGTAAATGAAAATTGTTACAAAAAAAGTATGTGTTGCAAAAACAACTGTTTTCCGTGTATCACTAGTAGAAATAGTGAGTACTAAGTAGTAATAATTAGTTTTCATGTTTATTTAATGTACTAATTAATTACTTTTGTAACTCGGGAGTAACTATTGACATTCGATGGTATTTTCCGTAAGCTCTAGTGGAAATTGAAATACGTTCGTACTAAGTCTCTAATTAGGTTGCCTGAACTTTCTGATCATGCCATTATCACACTGCCCTACTTTGAAACGTATAACACATAAAACGCTTACATATAACACCCGATCGGATCCCCCTACAACTTCTCCAGTAAGTTTAACAATAGTAACTTATCTTTTTTCGTATGGTTACATTAATTTTCATAAAGAAATTTAATACAAATTTTATTATTTTCAATTTACATATAAATCATGCTTTTAGAGAAATTTAATACAGCTACAAATCATTTATCGAAATTTTTCTATTTTTCATGAGAAATTGTTCGATAACAATTTTTGTCAAAAAATATTATTGAATATCGCAGTATATGTATAGAAGAAACTCTAATAGAAACTTTCTAAACTTGTATGATAACATCATAAAATTCGAAATTGACTTTAATCTTCAAACGTTAAACCATGGAAGCTACACCCGTGTACGGATTAAGAGGAAATTACGTGCGTTTTTTTATATCTAGGCGGAAAGAAATGATATACGAAAATGTACTTTTGTTTCTAACGTCTTCTTTATTTATATCAATTTATTATTTAATATTTCCGATGGTATTGTGAAATTATTTATTTGTAAAATGATATGTGGAAAAAATGAATAATTACATACGTGAAAAGATTTAAAAAAAATGAATTACAAGTATAATTCGAAGGTTGTATACTGTATATTGACGTTCCTTGAATAGCAATGTAACGAGCTTAATTATATCTGAATACACATATACTTTTTTCATCTTCAATATTGATATATTTGATACCTTTGCATATGAAAATAAAAAGCAAAGATAATTCATATAGTCATAATTATTAATTGGACTATTCAATGGATTCATTGAACTGAAAATGTTAAAATTAAAATCTAAGTTCATTAACATTTGATCTCATGGTAAAAATACCAGAACTTTACTATTAAATTAAATGTTCTTTTTATTGTTTTAACAGAGAAACAACGAATTCGTTATAATTTTGAAAATTTTTTGTTGGAATGTAAAAAATCTTGTTATCATATAAAATGTTTAAAAATGAAATTATTTTCTATAAAACGTGTAGAGGAACTACACAATCCCAAGTGAGAACTATAAGACGACTGCTTTGATGTTTATGTAAATTAATATTTTATGTCTTTTATTACTTTATGCACGCTTGGGAAAAAACTTTTACACAGTAGTGCAAAAACTTTTAAATGATTGTTGCAATAAAATTTCACTTGCAAAATCCCACCAAATGATATGAAACTCAGAGATAAAACATACGAATATAAAATAACATGAAATTTTTGAAGTATATTATTGTATGTTTAAAATGTTCTATTTTTAATAACAACGTTTAACGATAATTTATACTGCTCTAATTAAGTAACACACTTGCACTGGAGTATTATGCAGTTTTTCTTTTTAAATTATTTAGTTTACAAATTTACTATAAACAGGGAAATTATATTCAACAAATTTCAGATTTGAGATGATGTTGAAGAAAGCAATAAATACTCATAACTGCGTCAAAGGAGCATCGTTGCATTCATTTTCTGGAATTACAAAGTTAAATTCTTGTAAAGTTGAAGTTGCATAATTTGACAGTAGTACTTGAAATATTTAGTTTCGTACGAAAGTATTCAGCAGAAGAATTAATTTCAAACTTCATTTGATTGACAATCGTATTTACTATGTAAACTGGAATTAATATTAACAATTAAAACAGAGTTCCTTTCATGTAAAAGTTGATTTGTGAAATTTTTTAATAATGTTCGATGAGATTTAAAGTTTTATCCACTCTTTTGCTATGTTAGTCACATACCAATTTAGAAGAATGACATTTCATTCGATGAAATTCAATCCCTCGCATGAAAAGATTTTATAGACAACCTCAAAAAAATGATGAACAAAGTTTTTAAAAATATATTGAAATTTTTCGAAATTCATATTTTAAGTACAAAAATTCGTGAAAAGTTTAAATTTGTCTGTAATTGTTAAAGTTTCTTGAAGAATGTTTAAAAGTTTTGAAAACATCGAAAAGCTCTTTGTCAAAATTTTAGAAAACTTAAAATGTCAACTTTTCTGCTATCGAACTTCTCAACAATTTTTATTATATTTCAACATTTATCAGAGAGACATTTTTATAAAAGGTAGCAACGCAATTGTTATAAGAGATGATGATATTCAGATAAATTTAACTGAAATTTAGAAAAAATATCTAATACCCCAAATAACTAGTACAACAAAACAAATAAATTAAACAAATCTATTAAACAAATAAATAAATAAATAAATAAATAAATAAATAAATATCATATAAAAATCAAAGTGAAACGCTTCTTTAATAGGATTTAATTTAAAATACTCGATGCCATAACAACACTATTCGTTAGTTTCTATAACTCAATATTGCCATCAATCAATATCGAGAATAGAAAAGCAGAAAAAAAATTGTTTATCAAAAAGCTCAAAAATACACAAAGGTCCACTTTTGAATATTCTTCAGAGCACGAACAAAGCAGAATTGTTAAACGTGGTAAAACTTCATAATAACAGACAGAGAGAAATAGTTGTATAAAACTTTCTCGGTAAAATGAAACATGGAAAGGCTTCATACGGTTAATTAAACCAATAGATAATGGTAACTAACTAATAAAATCGCAACTAATGCCATAATTAATAACTAATACATCGAACACTCAATACATTAATTACCTTAACAAAATATCAAATATACAACCACAGATATAAAATGTTATAATATTTCACTGAAAACATCTCTATTAGAAGTAATAACGATTTAAATCTCTGCCTGAATATTCGGTCATTAGTTTGGCTTAAATTTGCCTCTCGACTGTCGACTAATTAACCATCCTGTCAAATCCCATCAACTCACCTGAAAGTGAAAACCGTGAGAGGCCGATAACTCTTATGACTATTAACGTCATACATCGGAGTACCCCAGAAATCATCGTAAAGTATCTTGGCTAAATTGTTCTGTGCCAAGACGTCTTTGTTCCTGACGATGGCCGGAATGTCGTCGTGAACGAAATCACCACCGAGGGCATTGAGATAACAGCCTACCGCCACCAACAATACGGCGGCGTAAATGCACCAACCACGAGGCTCGTTGTTTCCAATGCCGCAGTCGTGTGAAGCGGCACGCGCGCCTATTTTTCGGCTTATCTGGTAGTAACAGCTACTCCCGTGACCGTAAACGTTGTTTCGCCGCCTCATTATTCCGAGAACCGCGTCAAACGCGGTCCTTCGAATCGGATACGAAAGCAGCCAAAGCTATCTACAGCGCACCTTCGCGTGAATCCGACCCCTGGTCTTTACTTGCTTTCGTGGCATCGTCCTTGAATTTTGACCGACCATCTATCGGCATTAATCACTGGCGAGCTTTATTATCAAGAGGGTCTTTATTACAATGCAACGGCAGTGCGCTAATTGAATGGATAGCTCGAGTCAAAGTCCCAGTTACGTCTTCGCACCGAGCGATTGCGCCAACACTAACGATTTATATTTACGATTCATATTTTTCGGCCCCTTTTGTCCATAGCATCACTGACAGCAATTACCTCGGCATACTTTCATAATATCTTTCCGATGTCAAGTGCTTGATAAACGAGATGGCAGATCATTATTTACTACGACGAAGGCGCGTGCTCGAGCTTCTCCACATTCCCACGACTTGCCTTACCTCTTCTTCGTTATCAGGATTCGCGGCAAGTGGCATTGATCACGCGATAACCAATGCGCTCTCTTAATCGTTTAATTTCACCCCTATTCAGTTACCCATCCTCGTGCCAACGAACGAAATCATATGCAAACACGCGCGAACCACACAACCGACGTTCTCCTCGAAACCATTCACCAATGTACCAATTTCTCCAAATCACTACCTTCTTCTTGGAATGACAGTGGTACCGGGGAATGGAATTTAATAAATCGCGAACCAATACCAAACCCTATCAAATTTTGCCACTGGAGTTTGTAACTCAATATCAGGCGTCCGCTCCAACCACCGTCAGTTTTTCGTTATTCAATTTCATTTTTTTTTTTTTTCCAAAAGCTACCAAATCCATCACTTAGTCTACTGGAATCTTCACTGAAAAACCCCTTTCCCTTCTGTTTACATTAACATCCTATCAATCAATTCACGAACAAGTTTCACCAGAACTTTGGAATGTCCAAAATGTAATGGTGCCATTTGCTTTTTGTTAATTGCAAATGGTATAACTGGTTCTGTTTGAATTGGACCGTTTCCTATTCGATTTCGCGATCGCGAATTTTTATTTCGAGAGCACATGCGACGCACAACGTCGACGCGACGACGATTAACGCGAGACTAAAGGATGACGGCATCCGCCCGGTTATATACCCAGCGCACTATGACCCGCAAAGCCGCGCCCGCGCATAGCCCACCCTCGGATGACTGTTCCGTCTTAAGAGCTCGCGTGTCGTGCGTGTATCCTCCGCCACCTATTCTCTTTTTTACCTGCGTACGTGTTTGTTTCCACCTGCTCACTTCTGCGAACTGTCGCTATCTGCCAGAGTTTTTGCCGCACTCATCCAAACATGAGCGTGCATGCCTGGTTCTGGTACTTAGCTTACACAATGGACCATTCACTCACTAAACGTATGTATGGAAGTAGTTATTTGCAAAGTGTTCTTATGGAACGAGATAAAATTGTGTTGCTGATGGTCGCCAGATTGGAGGGAAAGAATTGTTCGTTGGGAAAGTTATTATTCGTTACAATTACATCTCCTCCTCTCCACGCACCCCCAGTAACTGAAATACGATAGGATAGAACAGATTGCAATTAAAAACGATTTAAAAGGACTTGAATTTTCAAACAAATTACATTTTCAAACAAATTACGATTCACTGATACTGAATATTTCTCAATTCTAATTTTACAATACAGAGTTCCTGTTCTGAATTGTATTCTGTCGAAAGTGATGGTACAGATATTTTATCTGATTTAAAAGATCTCTTAATCCTGGCATTTTTGCTTATTTTTAAATATCCCTATGAATAATACGAGAAAAAGGTTCATAGACAAATGTTGGATAACGTTAATTTTCTTGTTTATTTTAATTATTTGTAAAACATGATTATATTATATTATACGGATTTCAATCGTAGCAAATTATACTCTATCGTATTTTGTCTATTCTATCCTATTGTTTTTCAGTTACTACCCTCCTCCCCTCCACAATCTCACCCCTTTCCTATTGGAATATAAAATGATATACAGAACCAAAAAAGTGTACATTTATTGAAAATAAGTTATAGTTGAATAAGGAGATCCACTTTTTGTCCCAATAATTGCATTTGATCTTAATTTAGAGGAAAGAAGTTTATCCGATATTTCAACTTTAATTGAAGTCACCAAAGTCCTTTCCCAAATCTAATCGCAGGTGATTCGACATTCATAACTTTCATTGACTAATTTAGTCTTTGAATATAATTAAATTTCCCTTACTATTAAACACATGTGTTAGTGTAATTTTGGACAAATTTGCTCTACATAATAAATAAGCATATAAAATTTAAGTAGTTTCATATGCAAATGATATGTATGTGATATTTAATAATGGATATTCAATTTTGAATGAATAAATAATTTCATTTTCAATAATGCCAAATGAGGAACCTGTAATTTCCTTCGAATGAACATTTTCAATTTCACTCTTTCGTTTTACTATAACATCGTAATGAATACAAAAAAAAAAACTTTAATTAATTTTACAAATAAATTGGTTTCATGGGAAACTGTGAAGATAATTTTTAAAGTAACTGTAGTTAAGACTGTTTCTCAAGTTTCTTTGGTAAAGATAGTTTTCAAGGAATCCACGTTTTCTGACGAAAAGAATTTCTTTGACATGAACCAAAATGGTTAACAGGACCGAGCGATTAAAATGCAGAAAATTGTAAGAAGAGAATAACTTGCATCGTCTTTATATATATATGTGACATACGAAAATTACAAGTAAAGGGCGTGCGCAAGCAAGTGATAGCACAAACCTCACGACAGCCACAAGTTTGCAGGCAATGCTGAACAACCTGCCCAACCACGTTGGCAGTAATAGTACTGGATCGAGTTTGTTCTACTCAGACATATTCCACAGTCGCTTACTAAGAACTTACACTGACTTTAGTTTCCAGGAGCCTGCTAATCCATTTCTCCGACTTATAATTAAATGAATTTTCAGATAACCTTTATTTCAAATCATAATTATATTTTACACAGCTGTACCGTCATTCTGGGATATAATTAAGCCTTGTGAAGAAAAATAAAATTTCCACCGTTTGGTAAACTTCATAATTCCCAAGTTAGAGGAAGTGCTCGATCAAAGAAATTCGGAAATGAAAATTATTGTTTTGCAAAAAAAAAAAAAAAAAAACACACAAAATATGCATTATTGAAAATTCTGAAAACATTTTACAAAATTTAATAACACTCAATGTGTCAGACGAGGAGAACAAATTTTTCGCTGTGTGAATAATTGACCTCGAATCTAGGAAGTTTTCAAAATTATGCATGAGATGTAATTTCTCGTGATATTGTAATAAAGAAATTTCGATGCAATAAAACCAACGTAGTATCACACTCGTTTGTGTACTGTAGGACGAAAAGAATTTCAAATAATTTTTTATTGTTGTTTCAGTAATAGAACATCTAACATTTTAAACAACTTGAGTTGATTCTAT
>JABFQA010000310.1:0-21920 GCA_022817065.1 Probaryconus sp. ZL-2020
CATTATAAATGAAACTCACTCGGTGCTGGATACCTGAACAACTTCAAATGCTGGACTTCAAAAACTTACCGCTGAAACAAAGGAAAAGACATTGTAAAATTAATAAATATTTTTTAATTGTTATGTAAAAATAAGGCTTTATTTATACACATTTATGTAAAGCCAGTAAATTTACGTTATTTTTATAAATGTAATAATTTTACAAAAAAGTATACTCACATCTTGACTGTAGAATGATTGCTTCGCCGTTGGTTTTCTGCCTTCCAAAATGTGTTTTGTGATGAAATGATATTGCGACAAGTCCACTGTATGTCCATCCTAAGAATCCTGTACATCCGGTCACCTGAAAGCACACAACAATTATTTTTAAAACAATTTATAAATTTTCTGTCACAAAAGTGACGTAATAAATTTTTATTTTAAATTAGGATTATGTTTATTAGTTCAAAAAATCCGTTTTACTTAAAAAAATCAGTTTTTGGTAATTTGCGGACGACTTCCGGTATTTATAAATAATTTTCAGCAATTGAAAGTTTACTTCCGTTAATCCAAAATCGATTTTCAGTGTTTAAAAGTCCACTTCCGGTCACCAGAAGTCCATTTTCGGTGTTTAAAAGTCAACTTCCGGTCACCGGAAGTCGATTTTTAGTGTTTTAAAGTCAATTTTTTTCTTTAAAAAATAATATTTTATTTTACGTTAACATTATATTATAATATGCTAAACAGATGCATTTGTCGGCGTCTTTGTTGATGATACAAGGTGACTTAAACAAAGAGGGGAGAGAAGAAGACGCACTTCTTTTTCTTACTCATTGGATTTGCTTATGCATCTATCTCCCAATATTCGCGATGTTTTCTCCTTTTCTATAGATATGACAAGGACGAGAGAGACTAAGACAGATATATATTACGAATTTTAACGGTCGCTTGTATTTTATTGAAATGAAATAAATTGCGTTGTTATAAATGCGTTCAAATCATATAAATACGTTATTACAATGAAAAAATATTTGTTTTAAACTATTAGCAATTAATAATTCTTTAATTGTTCTTATTTATATTAACAAAATTTGACCTCACAACGAACAAACAAGAAGAGACTGAACTTTTTGGAGACTTACTTTTATTTCATTTTAATGGCGTCTGTTGGACATGATCAAAAACTGCTGCATTTGACAAAAATCACTTCAACGAACATTTTAAAGAATACTAACATCGTATTAACTACCGAATCACTTCTTAAAACTTAATTGAAAAGAATAATTACTTCCATATCACATTCGACGCCGTTTAAAGAGACTGGACGCACGCGCCCGACCGATCACCATGAAGAAAATCCAGCGACTGAAGAAGACGGCGCTCTGACGCCACGAATTGCGCCGCGCAGGTACTAACGCCCTCTTGTTTCCCGCTATTATTTAAAAATATTTTTTTAAAAATTAACATTTTTCAATCGATTCATTACGAAACTTGTTAAATAATTATTGACAATCAATAAATAAACAATTTATATGATTTATTAAGTAAACTATTAGTTTCACTCTAGTTCCATGATATTCAGAATCGTTCCACGCGTTCAGAGCCAACGAAACCGCGCAGAACCAACTTGTGGAAAACGATATTCGTATTTCGTCATAACTTTAGTTGCATTGTTAAATGTAATGTAAGATAAATAAACGTTAAATATGTCTCTGTTAGAAGATCCTATTTTTAAAAATCGTTATAAAAAATATAAATTACGTGTTAAGTTATGGGAAAGTGATTTTATGGAAAGCAATGGACGAAAGCCTACGAAGGTATAGAAATATTTATATGTTGAACCTTTTTCTAGGTTATGTTTACAAAATCTCTTTAAAAACTGGTTTAGGCTCGAGAACGTTAATATTCATAATTGAATTAATATTTTTCTATTAATTCTTTTATATTTAATTAATAAATAAATATTTGATAAACAATACAAGTTATTTAACAATTTGTAAATAATTGCTTTTTAACATAGATTTATATTTTATTAATTTTTTAAATACCATGTAAAAAAAAAATATTATTTTTCTGTTGTATAATTTTCAGACTGACATTAAACAAGCTGATATAAAAATTCGAGAAGCTTATAAGTTATACTGGAATCTCAAAACGACAGTCTTAGAAGACAGTTTAACTGATATAACGTTTACAGAAGATACTTCCCAATCAAGTAATTCGGTTCTGAAGGAATCATCAAATATTTCCAATATTAATGATACTTTAAATAGTATCTCTAGTGATTTAATAAATAGTACAATTAATAGTACTGTAAACGATAATTTTAATGATACAGTAAATGATAAATTTAATGATACAGTAAATGATTCCTTAAGCAATTCAGTTTGTGAATCAGTACTAAAATTAAATGTAGAAGATCCTGTAAATGAAAAAGAAACAAAAGATGAGAATACTATACAAAATGTTAAAGGGGTTTGGGGTGAACAATTTAATATGAAAAAAGTAGATAAATCTTCTAACAAGCGAATCCTTGTTGGAAAAACATCTTTTCAACTGTCTCAGAAAATGTTCAAAAGTTCCAGCTTCATTAAACGAAATCCTAGAAAATCTTTATCATCAAATAAAATTTCAAAATTAAAATCATTTAAGAAAGATGAAAAAACAAATAATGATGACAAAAAATTATCAATAAAAGAGACTGATGAATCAATAGAGAAATCAAATGCAACTTTGGGTGATACGGACGAAACTAATGTTAGCATTCCTGAAAATGATATTTCTGATGAATTTTTAGAAATGTTGGATAACAGTATAAAAATTAATACACAGGCGAATAATAAAGTTGCTTCACAGACTATTGGTGGTATCCAACAAATTATTCAACAAAGTAAAAATGTTAGAGTCATAGATCCTGGTTGGGCTAAAAGATGTACAATGGATATCAAAGATATCGTACCTCCTCAAAATACTCAGAAAACTCAGAGGTATGTTATATATATTTTATTCAACTATTGCGTTGTAAAAAAATATTTTTAGAAATATAATAATTATTATCTTTTATATTTTCTAGCCAAAAAACAGATACACACATATCAGACGAAGAAGATTTTGTATATAACTCAGATTCAGAAGAAGAGCGACGTAAAAAGCGAATAAGAAATATGAGGAAGCATTTCAGTGATAGTGTTTTTCACAAAACCAAACGAATTTGTACTGAACTTAATGCTATTAGACATAAAAGTGATACATTCTCTCTGCCTGTAAAAGAATCTGAAGAACAAATTCCTAAACCAATATTCAAATCTCCAACAGAGGAAATTGTTGATAACACTCATAAGGAAATTACAAAATTCAATGACAAAATTATGTTGGAAGAGAAATCAAAAGTTGCACCGGAACCATCAGATGAAAGTACAGATGATGAACAAGTGAAAAGGAAAACTGTTGGGAGAAAACGTGTTGCTTCAAAAGCTGGTAAACCTTCAACAAGATCCAGGAAATGTAAAATGCCACTTTATTCGTATTTATATTTTAATCTATGTTTATATTTTTCAAAAATATTTATACATCATTAATATAAATTTAAATCTTTTAGCAGTAACAGCAGCTAAGTCATTGCCTACACGAAGATCTTTAAGAATTTCTAAAACTGATTCTGTATATGATTTTGAAGAACCGACGGAAGAAGAACAAATCAAAACTAATGAAAAACAGAGCAAACACGACGATCTTGACGCATTTAATGTTGAAAATGTTAATACTGTAGCCAGAATTAATATGAATCCAGAACATTCTGGAAACCTTGTCTATGACTTTTCAAAGGTTCTCGATACGATTTCACACGAAGAACCTTCTAGTGCACAACCGAAAAAGAAAGCAAAATCACAAATGACTGACAAAGAAAAGTTAGAAGCAAAAATAGCTGATGGAACTCTTAATGACAACTTTGTCAGAATTAATTTGAAGAAGAAAGTAAGTTGTTTTTTTTTTTTTTCAATCGCCATTAAGAAAATAAATTGTATGATAGTATGATTACATATTCTTTTTGTATTAAAGGTTTTTAGTCGTGGTTATAAACAATTCAATTATTCAAAATATAAAAAGGCAGAATGGAAGAAACATAAAAAGAACGCAGCCGCAAGCAGTGCTGCTTTAGATGCACTTGATTATGCAGAAAAGCATGGTAATACTTGTTTCAAATGCAAGGAACCTGGTCATTGGTCAAGAAATTGTCCAAATTCCAAGGGCGACAGTTTAATGTCTATTGAAGATTCTGAAGAAGTTGTGATTCCATCTGAATTCCCCACACTCCAAGAAGCTGCACAAATGGCCCGCAGCAGTACTGAAATAAGATTCTCAAAAATGGCTGCACGTAACGCTGGAGATGATGCAGAAGAAAATTATGAGGATTGGGATGATTGGGAAGATGCCGACGATGAACCTGTTGTTCCAAGCCAGGTAATATTTAAAAAATGCAAATACGTTTACAATCATGTTCATGACTCCTATTTAACAGAGTGAATTTTTTAGAACATAAAAGAAGTTTGCAAAGTTCCGGAAGAATTAATAGAAAAATTATTACCTCCTGAGAAAAATGCTGTTGCACCACTGTATGATATACAGCAAGATCTTTCTGTTATAGGTAAAATATCCGTTTAAAAAACATGTAATCATGTAATCAGTGTCTGCAATGCTTTTTCTGATAACTTTTCTTTTCAGATACACCACCTGAAGTCTACAAAACTTTGAAAAAATTTGGCCACGATTCTTTCCGTCAGGGTCAAGAGAAAGCTATAATGCGTATTTTATCAGGACAATCAACTTTAGTGACATTAGCAACAGGTACCGGAAAATCTTTGTGCTACCAATTACCAGCTTTTATGTATGCACAAAAATACAAATGCATAACTCTTGTGATATCACCCCTTGTATCTTTAATGGACGATCAAGTAAGACAATTTTTATTCAAAAGTTAAAAGATTCTGATTTCCAAACTTCGGGTATACTTAAACAAAATTTCTTCAGGTTAAAGGATTTTCTCCAATTATTAGAGGAGCCTGCCTTCATACCAGTCAGACTGAAAAAGTTCGAAAACAAGTAATAGAGTCCATAAAAGATGGAAAAATTGACGTGTTGCTTGTCTCGCCCGAAGCAATTGTTGCTGGAGAAAAATCGACTGGCTTTGGCGCGGTAATACGACATCTACCTCCGATAGCGTTTGCCTGCATTGACGAAGCCCATTGCATCTCTCAATGGTCGCACAATTTCAGGCCATCGTACTTGATGCTTTGTCGAGTTTTGAAAGAAAAAATGAAAGTTAAAGTAATATTAGGCCTCACTGCTACAGCGACAAAGACAAACGCTTTGAACATAGTAGAACATTTAGATATTCCTGATGGCTTAGAGGGAGTTGTTACGGATCGACCGTTACCCGATAATTTACAGTTAACTGTTTCTTGTGATGCCGATCGTGATCGAGCATTAATTAAATTACTTGAAAGTCCTAGATTACGAGATTGTCAATCAATTTTGATTTATTGTACAAGGAGAGAAGAGTGCGTTAGAATTGCTGGCTATCTGAGAACTGTTCTCGCGGTAAGTTTCTGTTCATTTTTATATTTTTTAGAATAAGAACTGTTATTGTTGGTACAATGCGTATGTTTTTCAGGATTCTATAAAACATTTACAAAATGTAAAGAAAAATTTATCTCCAATCGCAGAGGCGTATCATGCAGGATTTGCTGCTGGTAGACGTAGAACGGTACAACAAGCTTTCATGAGAGGCGACATTAGAATTATAGTTGCAACAGTGGCCTTTGGCATGGGTATAAATAAATCGGACATTCGTTGTGTCATTCATTACAACATGCCATCAAATTTTGAAAATTATGTACAAGAGATAGGCCGTGCTGGTAGAGATGGACTTCCAGCACAGTGTCATCTGTTTCTCAATGCAAACGTAAGTCATTCAAATTGAACAATTTTTGCTTGTATTTTATAGCTTTACAAGATTGTATGTATATATAAACAATTGTTGCAGGCAAATAATGATAAAATTGAATTACGTCGTCATATATTTGCTAACGGTGTCGATCGAAGTGCAGTTCGTAAACTTCTAAAATTGCTGTTCATACCATGTTCTTGTCAAAGTAATTTACAAAAAGACTGTGGCCAGAGATGCAGTGGTCATGAGGTTGCTATTCCCATTGACCAAACTGTTCAAGATCTTGACATTAGTGAGGAAATCATCACTACGTTACTTTGTTATTTAGAATTGCATCCAAAAAATTTTGTCACAGTATTACCTTCTGCTTACGTGAGAGCAAGAGTTTCTACTTATGGTGGAGTAAGAGCACTGAAATTAGCAGCGCAGCAGGTACACAATTTTGTAAAAGTTTTTAATTAGAACTATTTTATCGTTAATAATGTGCTATATATTTATTTGACTAAATTTATATTATAGTCTCCACCTTTGGCCATGGCAATTGCATTGGGACTTAAAAATGAAACTTACAAAGAGAGTGAAGGAATTATTGAATTCAACGTTATTGACATTGCGTCTAACATTGGCTGGGACAGCGGTATTGTAAAAAGTCATTTAAAAGGACTGGAGTGGATAACGCGTAAGTATATTTAAATTTAATAGACTTGATATAATTAATTTATAATTTGTCAATAATATAAATTATGCATGAAAACAAAAAAAAATATTCATTTCAATCTGAAAAAAATATTTATTATTACCAAGCAGCTATTGAAGCAGTGAGGTAAATTATTTTTGATACCATTGAATCAATTTGAGGATGATAAATATATGTAAAAATATTTCTACAAATTATTAATTTTATTTGCATTACTTCCAGACAATGGCGTTACCAAAAGATCACAACTCTCTGTGAGATTCGACAAACTTGGTTTACGTGTACGTGCTCCAGGAGATTTAACTGACGACGAACTGGACGAGGCATTAGATGCTTTGTACCATCGCTGCAAAATACAAGAAACCACACGACTTGCTCAACTGAATTCCATATGTGACATTGTCAGAAATTATAGCGTCAAAACAGTCGGAGAATGTTCAGAATTGAACGAAGAACTTATTAAAAAATCAGAGTTGTTCAAAGAAGAAATTAGAAAATATTTTGTGGGAGACGATATACCTGCACAAATAGAAAATCAAGAAAAGGTAACAATTCATTTGAACTTAAGTAAACAATTATTATTATTATTATTAGTAGTAGTAGTAATAGAATTAATTAATCATAAAAAATGTTGTTTATTAATTAATTTTGTATTAATTACATCATTGTTTCTTTTCCAGACAAAACCCAGCAACGAATCGAAAATAATTTCAGATATTCGAGGTCTAATCAGTATTTATAAAGAATCCCCATTTACAGGTCGAGCAATAGCTCGTATTTTTTATGGCATTCAAAGTCCAAATTTTCCTGCCAATGTTTGGTTCCGATGCAAGTATTGGCGAGCTCATCTTGATGTAGATTTTAATTATTTGAGCTACCTTGCGACTCAGGAACTCATTGTTAGATAATGACCGTGGTTGATATGTTTTTAATTTTATTTTCATATGTAATTGTCATATTCTGTTTTTAATGAAAGTGAAGGATAATAAATATGATTTTATATAGCAATGTGTTCACATAGATTATAATTAAATAATAGTGTAACAGCTTTGACAATGCTTACAAGTAATTCTCGTAATTGTATTGTATAACATAATAAAATTAATTAATGCCATGAAAAATTTGTTACGTTACAACACGTTTCATGTAATTACACTGTCTAAGAAATCTATGCATTCTCGCTTGATGCATTTTATCGATTCGATCCATGCAGTTTTCGTTTTGACAAAGTGCACAATATTCCGATGTAATAACATGAAATGGAGAACGATAGTAAACGCTTTTGTCTTTTAAACTTTTGTTTTTTCGATGGGCCCAAACATGGAAAAGTACCTAAAAGTATTAATTATGAATTTTTCAATCTCATCTAATTACAGACTTTGAAAATTGTGAACTCATAAATGTTCTTACATTCTATAGTCGTAGTAATGTTTATAATCAAAGACTGAAAATAATGTACCTCAAATACCATAAGAGCAACGACGAACCATTGGAAATAAATAATTGCAGTCATAAAGAGAAATATTGGATTTGTTTCACCAAAAGAAGTGCCTTCAGGTACTGGTTCCATCAATTTAATTTTCTTCTTTTTTTGTTCTTTATTAAAATCTTCTTGTAAATTTTTTGGAATCTACAATAATGAGAACGTAACACTATTTTTTTTCTTAGCAAAATGACACATCATGTAACTTAAACGTAAAATTAATTTTAATTATGTAAAAGAGAATTGGCGTTTATTTTGAATTACTATACGAAGTTAAAGTAGACCTGAAACGGCGTTTTTCTGCGGATGAATTCTGTCTCGGGTTCCCCAGTTTCTACGTTGTTTATTGAGAAAAGCAGGCTCTCACCTGTCTCCTCATCGACGAGGAATTCCGCGGCCATATTTCCTGTTACGTTCTGTTAACCAAGGGTCACCAGGGTCAGTCACAGAATATATCAAAGCATTGCTTTTTACTGAATATTTAATTTATTTATTTCCGCAAAATGTAGTCTGGCGGGTTTTTTAACAAGTTTTTTTTTTTTTTAGTACTTACTACATTAAAATTGCGACTTTATTTTTAATAGATTTTATACCGAATTTTCATCACATTACTTTATAAATTAAATCATCGTTAAGATGTTTAAAACATAAAAGAACAACGTTAATTTAAAACTTTGTAAGATTTTAGATATTTTGTAGTTTGTAAATTTTGCAAAAGTTAATTTAATTTAAGAAGTTTTTGTAATCTACTTTTAAAATATTCTTTTAAATAACGAATACATTTTTTATAGTAAGAATTTCATTGCATATTAAAACTATATTACTGTATAAAGAAATTAATAAACAGTAAATAAGTGTTATTGTTCCATTAAAAAACTTTAAAATCATTTAAAGTCATATATGAGAAATTAAATTTTGGTAGAAGTTTTTTGAATAATGATATCATTGTTCAGAGCCAATCAGAAATTAATAACGATAGACAGCACAGTGAAGTTAGGAGTAAAACACTTTAACAACGTATGTAGAAGCATTGATTGTTCAAGATTATTGTGTATTGTGACATGAATTTTGTCATCCAAAATGACGATAAGAAGAATTATTGAATTATATTTTATATAAAATAGAGCAGGATTCCGTTGAAAATATATACATAAATAATTTAAAGTGATAATAAGAAAAATGTCACGCCATCGAGATATTCGGAGCATGAGGTATTCTGAAGGTAAGATTATTGAGGTTACTACTGCTCCAGATAAAATCATTATTTCTTTAGAACAATATTGTTCATAAATTTTATAATAAATTTTACTTGTTTTGAAATTGAACAAATAATATGGGTAAATTTTCTCATTTAAAGGGTAACTTCTAAATACCAGTACCTTATTGTTATCGTATGTGATTTTACAAAATTCGAGTCAAAAGTTCAAATTGATACTAATTATGACACTGAACATTTATGAAACATTGTTTTTCGATGTTCCTTGATTGTTGAATTATCAAGCGATAATGAGATATGTGTACAAGATATTATCTTATTATTATGGTTTTAATGTGTCAACATTATTTTATACATAATGAAAAGAGAGTGTTTAAAAATATCTTGTTTTCATTAAACAGATTTTGTTAGGAAATCTGTGCAGAAATTTATTATCGTATAGTTCATTTTTGCTGAATGTATATATTTAAGATATTTGTTATTATCAATATGGACAAAATGGCTCATAACAGTTGAGACCTTTTCATTAGAAAATTAAAAAGTAAACTTCTATTAAATATTTCAGAATACGAAGGCTACGATGATATTTATGGGCATTCAGTTGAAGATGATTATGGAGTTTCTCCAGGAGGTAAATATTCTACATTCATAATTGTTGCATCCAACTGTGCAATATTATTGAATAATTGCCTTCCTTTTAATTTCAGTTGAACAGTTTATATACGATAGAAATAAACAACAAAATATGTCATCATTTTTATCTGTCAATAATGAAGGCGAATCATCGACATATGAAAATCCAGAACTTTCAGAAATGGATTCTGCAAAACTCATGTCTTGTATAGATTCTATAAGAAACATTATTGGAAAGGAAACTATTTCGGACAAAGATTTAACAAAAAAAGTGATAGACTCTGATTTTGACAGCGAGTCTGTTTTAAATGAAATACTCAATGAATCAGAAGATTCCAAAGGTTTATCATTAATTTATAAAATTGGTTAAAGCTATAAAATTAAAATTAACACAATGTGAGAAAGAATTGTAATATCAGAAATAATTGTAAATAAAATTTTACATTATAGATGCCGACAGGACAGTCACAGATTGTTCTTCCAGTTTATCATCAGGTAACATATAAATTATCATATAATATATAATTGTCATATAATATAATGTTATTGAGAATAATATTCTAGTCTATTGTTCCTTATTTTTTGTTTCATGTTTCTGTCAACCTCGCAAGGTAAGGTCTTCCATTTCAAAAATCTATTTCGTCATCAACATTTAAAATTCCAAAACTATCATTTTCGAAAAAAAATTCCAACGCTCCTCAAAATCGAGCACAAAATAGTCAACCAGAAATATTATCCTTTAATAGATTACCAGATTTAACAACTCATCATTCACAAAATTCCAGTGAGACTGCCGAAAAAAGCGCACCAGAAAAACTTTCTTTCAGTAATTTATCAGATTTAACTGCACATCATCTGCAAAATTCTTCTTTCGTTCCAACGAAATCGAAGTTTCGTATACCAAAGCTTGGCGGTAAATTTTCAAAGTCTATTCAGTTTCAAAGTAATTTAGAAAAAACACAACCACCAGAAGAGATTTCTTTAACTAAAGGCATTAGTGTTGAAAAGGTAAATGCAGAAATTTTGGAATTAACAATTGATGAGGTTGATAATCCGGTAAAAGACGTAAGTGCTGTTTTAAAAGAAATTGCGTTGGAAGAGAAACATGATGATGATGATGATGATGATGAAGTGTTAACTTTGAAGTCTGAAGGAAAACTTGGTCAATTGATTTTAAATGGAGTTAAATATCCAAAGTCTGTTTTAAGTATGCCCAAAAATCGAGTATCGCCATTTGGTAAAGTCTTGTGTAGAAAATGGCGTTCGCGCAAAATAAAAGTTCAATTGCAAAGAACAGTACAAGATTTTGAGGAGGACGAAACTGTTAAACGGTTTGATTTTTCGACTCCTTCGCCTGACAGTATAATACTCAAACGACTGAAAAGAACATGTTGAACTTATATTATTAAATTGCAAATATTTTCAATTATATAATTGATTCAATATATCACTGATTGCTTATTTAAGTGGAAATTGTAAATTGACATTGAAGAAACATTATTTTAATTCAATTATATATGAATTAATCTCAATTTTATTCTTTATTGCTGTAATTTTTACATACAAATATAAAAAATAAATATATTTTATTCAGACAAGTTGTGAATCATTTTTATTAACAGGACAAAATTTTAATTCGCATGTTCTGTTTCGAAGTGTCGATAGTTTGTTAAAGAAAGTTTGTTTTAAGATTTTGTTAATTTTAAAGTTTGGATGAAATTTGTGCATGAATAATGTAGGAACGAGTTGTAGAACTCCCACAGCGACATTGAATATTCCAAAAACGCCAGCTAAACCTGTACCAGGAAGAACAGAATGGAACGATAGATTAAGTCCGCGGTTAGAAAGTCCGAGATCTCAAAGTCCAGTATCTGAGAGGAATTCTCCAGGAGTTCGAAGGAAAGAATACAAAAGGCTTACGAATTCAAAATCTAACACACCAAGATGTCAATCCCCAAATCCAGAAAACGACGTCAAGTATGTTCTTCAAGTTACCATTAATAGAGTAATCATCAGATCAACATTTTTACAACGTGAGATTACAAAATCTTATAGAAAGCAAATTTTAATTTCATAGGTCAGCAAAATCTATAGAGAACACAATAGCGCTTTACAAAACTCAACGTGGTGAAGGAAAGGAACAAGTACATCTTGTTGTAGTCGGTCATGTTGATGCGGGTAAAAGCACTTTACTCGGTCGACTTTTGTGTGATTTAGGCCAAGTGTCTTCTAAATTGATACACAAGTACCAGCAGGAGAGTAAAAAAATTGGAAAGCAATCTTTCATGTATGCTTGGGTTCTGGATGAAACTGGCGAAGAGAGGTAGAACATATTATATATAAATTGCTTTATATAATTTTAATCATACGTATTTCTCATCCTTTCGTCTCATCAATGAGGTATTATTATTAATTTTATGTTACAGGGAACGAGGGATCACTATGGACGTTGGCTACTCGAAATTCGAAACAAAAACGAAGAATGTCACCTTATTAGACGCACCAGGTCATAAAGATTTTATTCCGAATATGATCATGGGAGCCACTCAAGCAGATGTCGCGTTGCTTGTTGTAGATGCAACTCGTGGTGAATTTGAAACTGGTTTTGATAGCGGGGGGCAAACTAGAGAACATGCTCTGCTGTTACGATCTCTTGGTAAACTATATATATATATTTAGAAATATTATTAAATGTTTAAATATTATTAAATGAATTAAATTTAGGGATATCACAATTGGCGGTCGTAGTTAATAAATTGGATACTGTTAACTGGTCTAAAGACAGATTCAACGAAATAGTGGAAAAAATGAACGTTTTTCTGAAACAAGTTGGATTCCGAGAGACAATCCCTTTTGTTCCCTGCAGTGGATTATCCGGAGAAAATCTTGCATCTAAACCAAAAGTTGAAGGTCTTGCAAATTGGTAAGAAAAACAGTTGTATGCGAAAACAAAATTTAATATATCGAAAAAATCAAAGTACCCTATTTTGATATTCTAATTTGTTTAAAGGTACAATGGACCAACTCTAGTCGACGTGATAGATAATTTCAAATGTCCAGAACGTGCTATAGATAAACCTTTCAGATTTTCCATCAATGATATATTTAAAGGAACAGGTTCTGGCTTTTGTGTATCGGGCCATGTGGAAACTGGAATGGTCTCCTCAGGGGATAAAGTCTTAGTTTTACCACACAATGAAACCGCATTAGTTCGTAGTAAGTACTAACTACATTCGACTGATGAATGATTTTGCCATCTAAATATTTTCCCTATTTGTTTTTTAAATTAAAACATTTGTTTAAATTTCAGATCTTCAAATCGATGAAATACCAACAACAAATGGCTTTGCAGGAGATCAAGTGGTCTTAACTCTGGCTAATTTTGATCAACAGAATATTAATATTGGAGATGTTTTGTGTAACATACAAAATCCAGTGCCAACAACTACACGATTTGAAGCTCACATTGTAATTTTTAATTTGAAATTCCCAATAACGCGCGGTTTACCAGTAATAATGCACCAACTGTGCTTGGTAGAACCAGTGATAATCCGTAGACTGATATCACATTTGCATAAAAGCACAGGGGAGGTTTTGAAAAAGAAGCCAAAGTGTTTGCCCAAAAATTCAAGTGCTATCGTTGAAATAGAAACACAGAGACCAATTTGCGTCGAATTGTATCGTGATGTAAAACCACTTGGCCGTATAATGTTGCGCATGGAAGGCGCCACTATTGCGGCAGGACTCATTACAAAAATAAAGTAACACTGACGTAATCAGTAACCTTGTTGTTGATATTATTCTTTCTAAAATTCTACGCGAAATTCTTAACGGTGCTTCAAAACTAAATTCACAACAGTTATGAAATAATTTTTATCAACCAGCTCAATATTTGTTATATTAATCAAGCGGTTCTTCATTTCAACGAACATTTAATTTTAAGTATCATATTGTTTTCTTACTGAATGTGTTTTGCAATTAATTATTTATATTAATTTTTTAGATTATTTTTATTGAAATAAAATGTTTTAATTTAAAGTTTCTTTTTATTTATTGTTGGGAAAACGAAATTTTTCATTTTTTGTTTTTTCATCATAACGATACTTTTTATTTAGTTACTAATATATAATTTTTCATGTGAAGTATAGAACATATTTAAATTATTCGAAAAAGTTGAATGAAATTAATGGATAACATATAATAGTGTATTTATTTAAATGCAGTTTCATTTTATCCACACATCCCGCCAGCACATCCTCCAGGCATTGGAATGTTGGAATGATGAACTATCCTGCCTATTCTGCGATTTGGTCCCCATCTAAATAGAGATATTCATTTTTACATTTCACGTAATATTTAAACTATTGGCGTATTTCTTTATACGTAATATTTTATTTTAAAAAAGGATGCACTTATGTGAAGTACATTGTCTGTCCTTTTTTAAAATAAAATATTACGAATAAAGAAATACGCCAAAAATTTCAAATTAAATTCTTACCCTCCAGGTCTGAAATTAGATCCACTTCCACTTCCACTACTTCCTGCCCCACTTCCGCTACTTCTTCCTCTACCTGGTCTTATATCTTGTGAAGTTGCACCAGGACTAATTAACGTTCTAAAACTGTAAAAACATTGAAAAACATTAATAAATTATAAAATTTAATGTATATATATATAAACATAATAAATTACATATTTTAAATGGTTACAATGTACACAAATATTAAAGTACTCACAACAAATATATCATATCGAAAATTCCAGAAAATACTCCAGTAATGCTCCAAGGAGCAGATTGCAAGACCTGACCATCTGAAATGTAAATGCATAAATATTAATAATGCATTAACGCCATGCAAATTGAATTGAAAATTAACCTTCTGATTACAATGTTATCATTTAACATATGATATGAACGAATACAATAAAGTATATTTTATATAAAAACAATGAAATTGTTTTAATTATTTGTATCGTATGTTTAATCAAAGAAAAAGAAATAGGAGTTACAATTATTATAATATAAGTGCTTAAAAAATGCATGAATCATCATAACAATGTAACTTTCTATGACTTATTTATTTTAATATCAGAATAATAATGTTTAATAAATACTTACCATTCGCAATATGAACCATGATTATTTGATGTAACTTTTGTCAATAAAATAAACCACAAATTTATCAAAGTTTTATAAATCTGTAAAATCAGACTGAAAGAAACTTCTTGTCACTTCTGTCAAAAACTGACGTGTTTATCCGCTGTAAAGACGTAAATATTGAGACTAATCTTGTGCGGCTGTTGTTTTATTAAGCTTAGTCCACACTGTTTTAATCGACTGCATTTCATACACTTCTGTCTTCTTCTTAGAAATATTTATCCTCTTCTAGTATCGTTAGATAGACAGAAAGCAAAGAAAGCCTTTTATTTAAACTTAAAGACGTTGATAACGACATTTAATTTAATTTAAAATTAAATCAATTGTTTTTTAATAATCCAATAATTTTGTTGTTCTATGACAATTTTATAATTTAATTGTATATTTTCTTTGTTACTGCAAATTAATCATAAGGAGTGTTGGAAAACTTTTTTGTCATTTACAAGAAGATGACCTATAAAGAATTAATGCATACTCATCACTTGTGTTTGCTAATATTTGTACGTTAAATTATTCAATTACACAATCCATGCTTTAATACTTTGATTAAATAATTTTACAGTTTGTGTACAATCAAATGCAAATATGACAAATTATTTAAGGGACATTACTTCTCATTCAAGTATTTCATGAATTATGTTTGTCTCAAAACACATATTCACTCGTTAATCCAATTTTTGTAGAATCGCAGCTTTATCTCGCACATTTTTATTCAAATTATTATTTATTTAACTTTAAACATTGTGACGATTTAATTAAATTCAACTGAGAATTCAAATTATAAATATACATTCGACGTTTAGCTGTTAACGATTTAAATAAATCATTTATATTTTTAAGATGTAAATAAAAGAAAATACTCTTGCGGTAGTCCTTTTTTGTATCCTTTTTGGAATTGTTTTTATTATGGCCGTTAGCCAAGAAATATGAAGCATTGTTTTTCCACGCGAAATTCCCCATCTTGTATAGGTGGCTCGATGGTGTGCTTTGGCGATATATATTTCATGCCTGCAAATTCGAGATCGTATATTTTGTTGGAAGATCTCCAGCCAACGAATGCTGAACTTGTTACTGGAATCGGCGGCGAAGTCTCCGGTTTTCCATAAGGAGAGCCATCATCGTCGTTCTCTTTTAACATCTTTTTTGGCTGATTTTTGTTGCTCTTCTGATATTCTTCTGATAATATCTAAAAAAAAGTTATGGCAAAAATACTGGAAGTCACATTCTTTGAGAGATTGGTTGAAAACGTTATTATGTTTCCGTATATTTTTAAAATAAAACCATTTCATTCATAATACACTATTTTTCATTTTTAATCTTGAAATCTTGTCTTGTTTCTTAGATGATACATACACACGCACGATTACATATAGATATAATTTACCTTTTGCAAGAATTCCCCTGTAAGGACCTCATATTTTTGGGGCCACTTTTTTGTGAGCTCCCATTCGCGTTGATTAACTTGCTTCCTAAAGGTAAAAAAAAAAAAAAACAGACGAACTGTAAACAAGCTTTTATTTTCTGGCCCTCGGTTAGAATTAATTATACTGCTACCGGATGTTATCGATGTTAACGAAATTTTGTGAATGTACGTCACGCGTTAAGAACTCTTCTGACTTCTTCCTCTCGTCTTTATTAACGTGAACTTGATTCTTCGCGGCATCTGTTGGTCCTTCTACTTTTTTACCCTTAACCGATGCACTCATTAATAAATTATTTCGTATTTATTTTGTTATCGGGGACTCGTTCTTTCGTCAAAATTACCGAGTCGAATTCGTTTGATCGATTTGCATTGCCGGTGGTCCGTTACCACGATACCAACATTTAAAATTAATCGCACGGTAATTAAAAAAATTAATAAAATAATCCCGAATAATCTGCTACGAATAGTCTGCCAATTTCCTCATCATTAAAGAAGAAGGTTGAAATTAATGATATTCCTATGACCTTTCGACAATTCCAAATTGACATTAGCAATGGAACTCATTAGCTCCGATGAACCCCGTTGGTTGATTTTTTTTTCGTTTACAATTAGCTCATAAAATAGTTTTTTGCCTGCTCATTATTTGGAACATGTTGGAAGCTACTACCCGTTATACATTAGCGGGTGGTTGCGCCGGTCACGTTCTACAGATGTGATTTCGATAGTGTCGCACACGCTTACGTGCGCGCACACTCGCTCACAGAGTCAGAGAGACGCACGTGTATAAGCGTCGGTCGGGTAGACGAGTATAATGTAATGCGTCGGGACATCGGGTGCCTATAGTCAACGGCTAGACTGCACTCCGCTGCCAGGGAGAAAGGGTTGGGCGAGATTGCAGAGTAAGGGAAAGAGAAGGACGAGATAAAGAAAGAGCAAGCAAAGGGGGGTTGCAGGAGGAAGGTAAGGATCGGCTAGACTGGCTAGACATCGCTCAGATGTTTTGTTGCCGGAGGAGAAAACCCTCTCGAGACCAACTGTTGAGACCTTTTCCCACCCGATTCCGCGAAACAGTAATATCACTACTGTTCCGTACCTGCTGTGAATAGAAAATACTTTTTCAATTAATTTACTCTTTACGTTTTCTTCTTATTTTATTCAACGATCAAATTCAAAGGTGAAAATTTCAAATTTTCAAGCGCATGAAATTTTTCTGAAATAGCTCCTGAAATTGAAAAAAAAAAAAGAAAAAAAAAACTCTGAATTTCATACATCCAATTTCCTTTTCTCTACACGACGGATAGGATGGATTTTATCCTGATAGATTATTAAAATCATGATTCAAATTTCAAATTTTTCTTTTTAACGTAGGGAATTTGTCGAAAAATTTTTGTCGTTCGATTTTAATAATCAATTTCGTTGATGGTTGATAGTATATGATGATTTCGACGAACGAGTGAGTTTTATAACTGACCTTACTACATAGGTTAACATCTTCATAGGACAGGGAACGGGTTACGTACATTCAACGCCCTTAGCAAACGTATTCCCCAAGTCCCTGAGCAGATCTAATCGTTCTTAGTCATGCTACGTGTAGGAGGGCTTTTTATCGCTCCAAGATACCACTCCAGGCAAAATTTCAACACTAATGGTCGCATAACTCTCAACACCTTGCCTTATAACCACATGGTTTATTATATGTTATATATCCCATAGGATTTTCTTTATGCTTTCATGGCTTCTTTTTCCATTTTCTTTTTTTTTTTTGTTTATGATTTTCTCAGAAAATGTTGTAGAAAAAAAAAAAAAAGATTTCTGTTTTTATCCAAATTGTTATAAATATATACATTTCATTCTCCATCACAAAGATTTTGTGTTCAAGAACCATTCCTAAAGAGTCCTTGAACCTACTCTTTATACGTCTTTTACAACGACTAATCAACCTCATCTTCCCAATTACTCTCAACCATGTATCCAATTCATAATCCCTGCCCTTGAACCTTCTAAACAGTTAAATCCTCATCTACTTCGTCGCCATTATTCATATGATTTTCAGCGCTGTCCTTGAACCATCGTCACCCTGAAAACTTTCCAATCATCCTCATCTTATTAATTGATGAAATTCACATCCTTCTACTCCAGTATCATCCTCCAACAGGTCTCGTATTTTTCTTTTTCTTTTTTTTTCGCAAATGAAAATGGCGACAGGTCGTTTCGAAAATCTCACTTCGTCGATACCTCAGTCGTTATCTCTTCCCGATGGCCTCAATAATTTCAATACGGAAGGTGGCTCATTCTTCCCCAACTTCCGATGTTTCGATTTCCTTCCCCATTCCATTCATTCTCTCTTTGTGCCCGTCTGTCCTTTTTTTTCTCTCTCTAAGCTCTGCGCGCTCCGGCAACAATTTCTCTGACCAAAAAGTCGGAGAGTCACCCTCGTCCTTTGCCCCCCTCGTTTCAGTCGTCTGCCTGATTCTCCGGCCCCTCGTCCCGACTAGTCTGGCTCCGACCGTCATCGGTCGATGAGAGAGGGTATGAGGTGCTACGTACTCGTGACGTTGCGTCTAGACGCCCCCTCCAAAGTTCTCCCGAAACGACGCTTCCGAGACGCTGCCGTGCTATGTGGGATGGGAGACTTTCCCAGAGCTATACTATACACTACACGCCAACGGCACCAGCTTCTATAGACTACATTGGGCGTTTTGCTCGTCTGCGCACAGATGGCACCTCGCTGGCTCATATCCATGCGGATTCTCTCACCTCATTGAACGCTGACAAACGGATGTTTACCATTAAACATTTCATGGGGTACGACGACATGGCCCCGCTCTGTTAATGACAGGTGCAACGGTTGCCGTTGCCTGTACCCTGTACTCCACCCCTCCCCCCCCTTCCCACCTATGGTCCAATTTGCAGATTTGTCTGGACGATACTTTTACATTATTCGATCCTCAACAGATGTCTGATTTTATGCTTCGAAACTTTTTGTTTTTTTTTGTTTTATGATTAACAACATATAGGTTTGGGGAAAAGGTGCAATTAATATACAGTGCTGTTGTATTATTTGTTCTTTATTAATTCAAGCCACCGTCCAGTCACATCTGCTCTCGAGCTACAACTTTATACAACTGACGCTGCACGTGCAGTCGTCTTCGCTCTACGCACTCTAAGCGAGCTCAACTCGCTGCGCCCTCTCGGCGCGCAGTTCAAACCGTCCAACAATGATAGTTATGATTCTCGCAGAAATGATGCAAAACATTGATGCGGATACAATGTATCTTGCGATGGGGTCTCTTCTGACTTTGCCACGTGTGAATTGGTTGTCTGCTCTTTTCAAATCAGTTTTAGGAATTGAGATGTTTGTGACTTTGACAATGTATTTTTATTGTTAGAGAAATTAAAGGCACGGTCAGCAAATTGCATTATTTAATACGACTTCCAGTTTATTCTTTCTATTAAGGATTTTATGGAGATTTAAGATATGCTTACGAAACTTTGTTTACGTCTGAAATTCTTGGATGTGGAATATTAAGATGCACGTTGTATTAATGAAGTATAAAATTGCAAAAAAGAAAGGCAGAGGTAAAGGTAGAAATGATGCAGCATAATCAGAAACCTTATCTTTCTGAATGTCTTGTCCCGGTCTTTCGTGTCGAATCGGTTGTCGGACAGTGGGGTGAGGGTTGTTTTGATGTTTTTTCGCGTAAACACGTTCTGACGGAATTCAATGGTCGGCAGAGAAACTTGTTTGTAAGGTACCGAGAGCTCGTAAGAACACAGGATGGAGAATATACCACCTCTCGTCTTTTTTAAATTCACTTTAATTGGCACCCGACTGACGTGTTTTTAAAATCATCATCATTGTTCAACTTTCGATCCACTTCTCAAACCCCATTGCATCGTCATTACTTTATTCAATATTTTATCAATGATTTTTTTCGGCATTAATTAAATGTCAACTATTTGATGTCAATTTTTTGTTCTGTACATATTATTTGTCAAACGAAAGGAATCAAAGTTTTTGAAATGTGTATTGCTTTTCCTGATTTCATGGTTCGCACAGTGTTGTTTATGTAGAGAAATAAAGCGATACTTCTGTTGGTTTAATTTCGACGCGAGCTTCAGGAAACTCATTTGTTCGGGGTATTGTTTAAGCTTAACTTTTGTGGTTATTGACGTCCAGTTGCACAGCGAACGCGTGGTAAAACAAACATATAACAGCCATAGCAGCATGGTAAGTAGACTAAACAAAGTCATCTGGTTGCACTTTTCTCACCTTATAATCTCAATACTACTTGACATTTTACGATTTGTAGAAAAATGTATATTTACATTTGCCTAACTCGCTTAAAACAATTGTATTTCAAGTGTCTATTTTCCATCTTTATTACTGTTTATTATTCAATAGAATTTTTCTGCGTGAAAATTTATTTGACTGTGAACATAATTCAAGATTTTATTCTATGAATATAGATTTTTCAACGAATTAAAATGAAAGTTTGTTGAAACTTGACAGTTTCAAGTTTCAAGCGCGAATAGTCAGGCTGGATGAATAGTTGTCCAGATCAAGATTTTGAAGATTTTGTCAAGAAATGTTAAGAGTACAAGAACGAGTCGAAATTTTCTCGTGACTTAAACATGGTAAGTTGAACCTGCAAGCGTCATGTTTATTGCTAAACTTCATCTTGACTGAAATTAATCATGGTATTTTTCATTTTGAACTGTCGTCAAACTGGATGGATAGGTATTTTAATATAAAAATGACAAACTCCAATATTGTGCATTTCGTTCCGGCGAACTGAATATCTTTGTAACTTGTTCAAGCTCACAATTACATTCTTTGCATGGCTTCCCGCTTTGACGAAACTCGTCAAGCTGCTTCTTATTTTCAGACGAATCCTTTGGCAAAGCTTTACCCTCGTTGCGAGGCGCCGCTCAGTCACGTGTCATCAAAGCGTTTGACGAATAGCCGGTTCTAGCCGAAAGACGCGCTCTTCTTTTTGCAGCTCGTATTGACACCCGTAAGAAAATCTTCCTGACAAGCGAACCGTTCATGCAGCTTTCTCATTCGCTCCTGTATTTTTCACCAACTTCTGTTTATCCCTTTTCAGTAATAACAGATAATCTCCTCTCATTAAGGATCTCTTGACAATGGCCGTTCGGATATTTTCTTCGACACATTTCCGACAGATATACAAATACCAATAAATTATCCAAATTATCTAAATGTATTTAATTTTAAATATAAATGCTTTGGAGTAACCGAAGGTGCGTTTCGTCTTTGTTCTGTCGCGTCAGATTGTTCCATCACTTGGTAGTTTTTGTCATCGTTTCTCATTATTTTTTGTATTTATTATTTTTTCTTTTTTTTTTTTTTTTTTTTTTGT